>DWME01000157.1:0-42257 GCA_018244795.1 Parelbella ahira ahira | reverse complement strand
ATTTTCAACTAAAATACACAACCGCTACACAATCTAATGAATGATTTGCAAATTTCACAGTTATATGAATAAGATTAATGGTACTACCATAGCTATCTGAAATTTACTATCTGACTCGAGAGTAACGCAAATTACAAGCTACATGATTTATTATAAGAGTCGAAAACTGAAACAACAGTTGAAGTCGACTAGGTAACTTGTTATTTACAAAGAAGGTAAAGAAGAAATATTAATGTACAATTGTGCGATGTAATAAAAGCTAAAAATATTGTTGCTGATATAATTGAATTGGTCTGAATACTGTTTGTGCACAAAAGAAAATACGACTTTTCAATCTTAATACAAACCTTGGGTTCAAAATAAGTTAGACGAAATAAAAATTAATCTTAACATTGAAATCAAACTAAATTAGTTTGCGTTAATAAAAGCCTTGAAACAGCGGTATCGAAAAGTATTTATTAAGAGGAACAGGAAAGAAAATATGGCTTTGAAATGGAAACGTCCGACGTTGTAAGATCTGAAAAGTGTAGAAGGTTAGAATAATAATAACAAGTTCTTAACATGCTAAAATATATTAAAATATCGCCTCCCGTAACACTTAGTACTAGATATAAATCAAAGTTGAATATTGTCATTTTTATTTTATTCTAAAACTGCCACACGTTTTGCTAAGGTGATATTTGACAAAAAAATATTTTAACATTGTTTTTGTCGTAAGAGTAGGTGAGCCCTACGCGAAGAACTAAAAAAATAGAGTAGCCGCAATCTGCCTGTCTGAATTATTCAGTATATACTTCGCTGGTGTCTGACACTAAAAGAGCGTCATCTGTATTAGACCGACTGAGGCTAGTTTAGCCTAACAGAACTACTTCGCCTAATCAAGAACTAACATCCGCATCATTAGTACAGGGTCTCAAGTCATTAGAACTAAGTATTTTAGAGATATAAATCATATAAAGACGACAAATGGCAAAAAAAATTTTTCTCCAATAATACTACCGGTCGAATATTCTCATTATTAATTCGCCAACTTTTAGTGGAAACACGTAAAAGCAGTGCGACGAACAAAATAAATAAAAGTGACCGCTGTGTTTTGGCTTGAATTATTCAGCGAACGATTTTGTTCGCTCCCAACACTACGATAGACTCATAAATATTACAGCGGGTGCGATAAAATCTTCTAACTTTTTCTACGATCAAATTTTAAATATATACGAGATCATGATATAAAAACAGTGACGGTTCAAAGTAGAACACGTCGAATAGAAATATATTCCGACCAACACTTCCGATTTATCAATTGAGTAACGACAGAACACAGAAGCGTCACACGTACAACTAAACAAATTGAAATGTCGCTCTACATTTCCTCTTGCTACCTCTATTATTCAGTAAAACTTTACAGCTTCCTTACTTTTGAAATATGATATAAATATTAAAACTGTACATTAAGCGGACATAAATTTTCTTACATTTTCTAAAGTGACTTAGATTCAACTTCTTATAAAGTGGTCTTATAAACATAAATATGCATTAATCTGCGACCTCAAAGCTATCATATCTTTTAGAAAACAAGTTTATATCGTTCTGTTAGAACATACTAGAACATGGCCTGAGAGACAAGCAGTAAACAAAATTAATGGACTGGCTATCCTGAATTATTCAGAGTACAACTTCGTTTGCCGTTGCCTCCGGAGCGTATAAATATCACATCGAGTTATATCTCACTAACTTATTACATAACAATCATCGCGTAATGTTTAACAAGTTTTTCAGACTAGTATTTTAATTATTTACGCATTTGCCACAGATAAACTAGCAAATAAAGTTTTTAAAACGCTTAAATACTCGTATCTTCATCTCAAATCATCATAAATTTAATTATCTATATTACATTCCTACTTTCGTATTCAGAATATATTAAAAAGTTATTAAATTTTTTTTACTAAGGCTTGTTTATTTTGGGGAAAATCTATGCATCTTCAATAGCTCATCTGATACAGATGACTTAATGGCCATTGTCGAAATGCAAGCAAAATATAATATGTATATAGAATTCGGTACCGCAGTATGAACATAGTGTAAAGGAAGGCGTGCTTTTTAGGTTAAACGTTACTTGGGAAAACGGGGAACGCAAAATATCGTAAGGTTTCACGCCTGAAAGTTATTCATAATATTTTCCAAGGCGTGTAAAATATTACGTCGGCTATGGAGGTAAATTATATCCTTAACCCATCTCATTTTGAAAGGATATCCGCGTCCAAAATGAGACAGTAATGGATTAATAACGACGATGAGTGCACTAACGTGTAAGAAACACCGTTGCGAAACTTTTTCAATTAAAATTGAACGGATTTTTTCCAATAAAAACGCAAGTTTACCGAAAATTATGAATATCAGTACGAATATTATGAATATTAGTAATATTATATAATATTGTGAATTAGAGTTTTGGTTCCACATATTCATCGTACATGTATCTCACATTAACAAAAACCATAACATATCATAAACATAGAAAACCTCTAGAGATACCAGCGAAACCTTATTTCTGGAGTTTACTTGAAAAACGGGAGTGTGAACCTTGGAAAAATCGTTATCATCAATCAAACGTACAAGTTGTCTGCGATTTATTCTCCTTCCACCTTAAAGAGATTTATCATTTAGTTTACGGGTCGGGTGTTGCCTTCTTAAAAATTCAGATTCTATTGCCATGACAAGATTGATTGTTACTTAAACAATGGTAGCGTGTTATATAAGTGAAATATAATCGTTTTTTCTGATTGTTGCAATAAATATTGTGTAGATAGTAATTAATTTTTTCATGCTAATTTTTTTTTATTTCTGGACGATAAAAGTCAACAATTTTTCATATCATACTATAGTTCAGTACTATCACATTAAAAAAAAGAATATTTTGTGATTTCCTGGACGGATTGGACTTTTGAACTTTTATCTCGTAAATTACCAACCAGCAAACTGGGAGGAGTCCTGCTCATCACAATACGACGTTGAATAATTATCTTCTATATTACTTTAAAGTGAGACTAAATTACGTATTCTTGTACACGCTTGAAGAATATAAATAAGTCAGCTATACTATTATTATAATATATACAACGTTAGCATCGGACCTTCATAGTAAATTACCAAAGCCATTCACGTCTAAACTAGTTACTTACCTAATATACGAAAAGGGCGGATGTAGAAGTTTCACGACAGATCCGGAGCATTTCAGAAACCATTGATTCAATTAATGTAGCAAAAGTTCGAGATACGAATCTCTTTGTTCGTTGTGGCGCACTTACACGTGCTATTGTTTAATAGAAGAAGAAGAAGGTGAAGGCGTGCTATTGTTTACTAGAAGAAGAAGAAGAAGAAGGTGCAAGAATCCGTGCTCTGCGATCCCCAGCCGGCGTGCCCAGCGTAGAGATAATGGGCAAAAACCCCTCAGTGGAGGCCCATGTCCGGCAGTAAACTTAAACATCTAATCATTACGATTATGATATATCCGAATAAATAAACCGATACCTAAATGAGAGATTAATTTCATCATCATCATCATCATCATCAGCCTATCTCAGTCCACTGCTGGACATAGGCCTGAGATTAATTTAGCTTAATTTAAAATTTGCTGATAACTGTACATTCAGTGTTACATTCTCAACATCCTGTCAAGTTAAGAATAGAGAATCACTGTTCACTCGTTCTTATTAGTATAAGTTTAGAATATTTGCATTACTTTAGAAGGTATTTTAAGTTCAGTGTTAAGTTTATAATACATAATATGTCATTACATTTAATGTAATACATAATAAGCAACTATTCGTGCTTTCCCAAACAGAAATATTACTTAAGTTTGTATCAATAAATAATTACACATAATATTAGTCCTTAATAATTTAATTATAATTTGTGAAACGTGGGAGCGTATTAATCCCATACCTCCCCATACGGGAATTACAGGTGTGATGTCACATTTATTACTCACTTATAATTTTATTCATGAAACGTATTTCAACTTTCTTCACTTAACTAAGAAGATAAACTTTTAAGATTGGTGTTATTTTTTACTTGCAACTCTATATGAAATAACCAACCCTTAGATAACAGGAAAACTTTTGTAGGCTCCGTTTTTCGTTTTAGTCGTCACACACTTTTTTCATTGAAGGTTAACATGGCCTGGAAATTAAGTGTGTATTGTAGTTACAATTCAATGAGTTTATTTTTTTCTTAGTTATACATTTTATTCTTATGGTCTTTGTTTCCACGTTCTTGTAGGACTGTCCTGTCCTGGAGGATTTTTGCCCATAAAGAATGATCTCTATCATAAATCATTAGAATTATAAATGTTAATTTCCAACCATAAAACGGAAATCTCATTGAGATATCTGTAGAGAATTGGAAGGTTATATTTAGAAATTTCTAAAATTTATTTCTTCAGTATTTTCGCTTGCCACAGACCATTTCATTCGAGTATTATCTGGGGATCAATTACTACATTTAACGATTGTTGTCTGTCGTTACCGCTAAAATGTCACAAAGAAAACGCGGTAATTGCGTAGAACAAAAAGCTTGTAGTCGTTAAGTTTTTGCCAACCAAGCCTGTCGTAAATTACATGAGGAGACCCTTATCTACTTTTTGGTAGATGAACATTCCAATTGTAATCATTATTGAGAAAAATGACGTAACATAACGCCTGTAATCCATGTAATTATTGAGTAATTATATGAATTATCGAAGTACATTAAAGATGTCACTGCAACTGTTGGGCAATAGTAGGTATATTCCTTCCATTGCGTTTAGTGGCATAGATTTCTCACCCATTAAGCTTTAAGGTATGTTTGCCATAAGAAATAGTTTGGTAGTATGTTAAAAAATATATAGAAGTACGTAATATGTTTTTAAGTAGTCAGCTCTGCGTTGCAATAACATTTGCATAAATAAAATAGTGCAAAAAAGTGCGTTCAGAAAAACGTAACATCACGCCTGTAATCCCCGAAGGAGTAGGCAGAGGAGTGTATACTCCCACGTTTCACCAGTTACGTTTAAATTCCATGGAATAGGTAGTGAGCCTATTGCCATACACCGGGCACGATTCCAGACTCCGAGTCACTAGAAATTCTAAATTAGAAAAATCCACTAGCACCCGACCAAGGATTTGAACCCAGGACCTCCTCGATCGGCAGTCGCGCTTGCGACCACTCGACCACTAGACAGTCTGCGTTCAGAAACATTGTACATATTACTAATGTGTACATATATTTTTTTAAATTTTATTGTTTAATAATATGTATAACCTATTTTATTTTAATTTATCACCTACGCTGAATTTTTTGTACAGGGATAAAAATTATCTGTCTTTATTCGTGTACAAATATTAGTTTAATCTTTATCCTTTCATTGTTCATTTTTTTTCATGTATCTGTAATGTGCCTTTAATTCAAAATATACTAAAATGTTATTCCCGCGAATATATTTCATTATTGTTATTTCGGTTAAAGATACTACGGGCTCACTAACCTAGAACAGCAAGTTGGAATATAATTAAACTTATGTTCACAAAAACGGGTATTTACAACATTGTCCTAATCGTAAAGTATTCTCTTGTTTTACTCTTCCTAAGGATAAGTACCAACTAAATACTATGTAGGTCCTAACTTAAATCGTATCAGCGAAATTCGTTTCAAGATTTTATTGAATTTTCTTAAATCTTAAATAATATTCCATACACGTTATAATAAACTCATTTATGGTGCAGCGTTACCTATATTAATTTTTCTGCACTAATACAATAAAACTGAATGTGCCCTGTTTGTTTGTTCGCACTAATTTCTAGAGCTACTAGTCGAATTTTTTATCCAACTAATATATTTATTATAATAATGTAATATATTTTTTTAATATATTTGGATTTTTAGTTGAATTCATAAGGAATGCTATAGGCTACTTAGAATGATGGTAAAAACATTAGGTAGTCATAAATATGTGTACCTATGTGTACAATAAGTCGGAAGAAAAAGCGCTACTGGAACGCTTTACATGCGTGAGCTGGCGTACTGGTTAGTTAATACGTAAATGTAATGTCATAATCATCAGCCTCTTGATGTCCACTGCTGGACATAGGCCTACCCTCATCGGCGTCACTCCATCCGGTCCTGGGTCTTACGAATCCAGCAGCTCCAAATTAGTAAGTTGAAGTGGCAATGGGCAGGCGACATCGCTCAATATAATGTACTAAACGTATTAGTTTTCAGTAAATCTAGAAAAGAACCGCGACACCTTGTTCTATTTGCTATAAATAAGCCATAGTAGGGCATACAATTTATTAAAATTAATAGTAGATTTATTATTAGGCATTTATTAGGCATTATTAGGCATTTACGAGTATAAAGCATGACATATTAATCATTAGCAATGAAAGTTGTTTAATTTAAAAGGAAATTGTATGAAGATAAGCTTAGTCTTTCACAGCTTGTTACTTGGAGGCATAGATTAGGAGATAACGTAAAATTAAAATAATTCAACTTTCCGAGTCTATAGTACGGCGCGGTGAAGTTAAAAATATTGCCTGTACTGAAGTTCTGTGAATTTTCTATCTGTGATTATTTTTGAATTATACGCGGGTGGAAACCGCAGGGCAAAGCTAGTAATTTAACACGATGCCTTTTTATTACTGGAATACTGAAGCATAAAAAATATAGAGCGATGGCGGGAATATGTTATGTGCACTAAAGAGGTTAACAATTTAATAAATATTATATACTTTAAAATATGTACATAATTACAAATGTATGTGTGGTGACTTATTTATTGTCTCCATCCGTATACTTTTAGATACGAAAAAATGGTTGACTTTCACAGAAAATTACAAAACCCAAAGCTAAGAACCGGATCAATTATATTAATATAAAAAAATCAATTACAAAAACCTCTGAATTGTAAAGCAATTCACCCTTAAAATACTTGGACAGGAAAGCCTATAACCCTTATTCTAAAAGGAGGCGTGTGGAACAGTGGAATGATGTGTAGAAGATTTGATGATGATAACAATTTAGTTTAGGCAGCCAAGTTGTTCTTCGCTCGCGAAGTTGTCTCTGACCTTTTCAAATTTAGTACTTGAAACAACTAATTGATTAGAGACTTTAGTGACTTGAGTCATTAAGTAAAATTATACCCAGTCACCAGATGACTTTAAAGGGACATTTTAAAAGGTTAGTGTGCCGCTCCATCGCGGCTTAACTTCAAATAGCCACTTAAAAGTTTCTGAATTCGACGTCGCTTCGGAAGCATCCTACTAATTTATTTACTAAACCTCGTTATAATTCCATTTAACTTGTATTTGTATCTATCAATGGGAGCAATCACTTATCAGAATTAGAATTAGGATCAGAATCAGGTAAATTAGATTAATCATAGACAAACTGATGTTGTCATATTTGTCTATGGGCGTGTGTATTGCCAGCTTTCAGCCTCAAATAATTCCTTGATTGTCCATTAGCGTTTGCCTTCCTAATTACGATAAAAGTGGAGAAAGCTCTCCTTGGCCGTAGTTACGTAAAATATCAAAAACTTTTAACGAAAACTATTATTAAAATGGACTGATTTATTAAGAACCTGATTTCTTCTTTCGCAAATTCATCGAAGTGAAGACGGTCGTAGACATGGTAATGACTGCATCATATTGATCATGGTCTGCTTCCGTCATCTTCTTTGGGATCATACTCGTAACTTTTCGTCGTGCTTGTGGTATCTGGAATGACCGACGAGAACAAATCCGTATCCCCAGATACTCTTTTTATATCCCTTTTTTTACGTCTCATTTACAATCGCCGCTAAGACTAAAAAATTCGGAGAACAATTCCTAACGATATTAAAAGATAAAAAAGATAATTTGTAAAAATGTTTTACTCTAGCGACTTGACCTAATA
Source organism: Parelbella ahira ahira (assembly GCA_018244795.1). NCBI lineage: Eukaryota > Metazoa > Arthropoda > Insecta > Lepidoptera > Hesperiidae > Parelbella > Parelbella ahira. The sequence goes on along the minus strand of DWME01000157.1, from coordinate 34,325 downwards.
CCAATTAACCTTTAAGAATTAGTCGCTTGACTGAATTATTATTTAAATAATCATAAGATATTAAAACGTTTTAGGTATTGATTATCTCAATTATATATTCATACATCATTTGCAGTATGCCGCAACTGTTCGTGTACATATAAAAAGTAGTTGGGGATTTTATCATGCCACAGTGCGCTGGCTTCACGAACAATACGAACTCAGTAAAGCGTCTACACTCAACTACAGAACGACTGCACAAACGTGTTCTACGCATGTGAAAAGTAACAAAATGTAGAGACTACTAACCATGCTTTTACCACGCTCATCCAGCGCGAAACATTACATTTATTGTTCACTTTGGATGAGTCACAACACAACAAATGATTTAGTCTTTGTTATATCTATATATGTATATGATCTTTATAAAATCGTCTACGAAATGATTAAAGTTTTATTATAATGGTAATGTCAAGACAAATGGTGGTGTCAAATGGTAACGCCAAGTCCCCTGAGGGTACCGAGTGCCAAATATAGCTATTCTTAGAGATATTATTGGCTTCTTCTACATCCATCAGCCTCTTCACACACACGTCGGTTTCGAAGACTCCCACATCGGCCCGTTCTAAAAGGGACAAATGCTACTTAATCGTACTTTCACAAACATTATTGTCGTATAAACGATCAAGCTAAACAAACTCGGCTACATATTTAATGCGTAACTAATTGACACGCCGTTAGTCACGTTAATTAGTCACGCCGATTGTTATCTCACGATATTAGTCAAAAGATTTGGCATTCAACTTGTCAAAAGCATTGGGAACCGAAATAATAAGCTTTCCAAGAGACTTACTGAACATTAGCCAGCTCTCTATTACAAATGGTATTGCAGTAAAATAGACCAGCATACTACTTTCGCTTCTTAATTTTACTCTTCCTTTGCCCTTGCCTGCCTTGAATTGTTAAATACATTAGGTATTTTTGAAGAGATTACTAAACAAGCTGGCATCCGTGGGAAGTGACCACTGCCAGTCTTGGATACCTGCAGTCTAACTCCATTACACCGGTTTCAGATTAGGTTGCGGATATGGAATACTTTCGGATCTGATAGTTTCAGTTACGGATGTTACATCTTTAAAGAATAGTAAAAGAACAGAAAAAAAACCATATTTATTTCACTTTATTTGTAGGTTCACCGTTAATAGGTTAATAATTTGACTTTTTTTGTTGGTTTACGATCATTTTCAGGTATCCTTCATAAGTACTATCTAAAGATTAGTTTAGTCCTTTAGAAATTTGCCGTTCGGGTTCCTTTGCATTGTTCGTTTTTGACGAACGAAATCCTATAAATATTGGATTCAGTTACAGTTTTGAGTAAATTTTTGCTTCGGATATCCTGTTACGAAGTTTCATAACCTCACTGTACAGAACCCTCAGTTTTTTCCTAAAAACATCCTGGAATTGTTTCCGTCATCGAAATAACATACACGTATCCTATACGTACGAACTAATGTGAATATTCAAGTACGTGACAAACATTCTCAATTTTCTCACCTAGTGTTCCTTAAGTTGGAAATACATACATAATATATTGCTTAGTGTCACGAATACTGGAATAAACGGAACCTTTGTAGCAAACAGGATTTGAATTTGATAAACTTGAAAAGCGATCGCAAATCCGAAGAGCTTTAGGCTGTTTTATGTAATCGCAGAATATTTCTATAACGTGTTTTGAATTGTTTTAAGCACTAAATTTTAAATTTGATTCGATACCAAGTACGCTAATATCACCTACAATATATTTTTCATGCTTTGTTATTAATATTACGTAAAACTAAATATCCCGCTGCGACTTAGCTGCAATCGGCGGGAGCTCATGAAGAAGGATCTGGAACAGGTCCGAAACTAATCGGGCAATGTTGAAAACATACATAAGTTAAGCCGGTAGATATGTAAGTAGGTATTCTTAATACAACGACAAGATGGATGTGCTCATAGGATTGTACACGCTTCTACTTTTCGCATTTTCCTGGTTGTATAGTTCCGTAACAAAAGATCTCAGCTTTCCTTTACTTCTCCTTTGTGAGATGTTACACCTCGGCGCAGTAATCATCTAAAGCCAGCTTTTACAAAGGTTATGTGCACGTCTTGAATGTGCAATGACCTTAGTTTAGATATGGTACATACCTAGTTATGTACCGTACCTTCGTACCTACGAAGTACGAACTATGACAAATTGGTAAACATAATCGGAAAGAGTAATTGAGACGTCGATTTTACCAGTAAATTATCTGATGAACATTTCACACATCATTTTGTCATTCATTATGACACCATCACTGAATTTTTTTTAATAAGAAGCAAAGCTTTTCTCGATTTATTGTCCCTAGCCTCATAATCTTTATGTTACTCCGAACCTACTTCGTATTTATTAATACCGTTATTAACACGTAGCTATTCCGTGATTAATCTAGAATTAACTATTCCCGATGTAACTTTGGAGTAAGAGAAGAATAAGCATTTTTTTTTATAAGACCGTGCATTTACACATCGATGCGTGAAGTATAGCGCCATAGTGCTATTTAGCATAAAAGCTAGCGTATAAGCTCTAAGAGCCATCTAGTGATATTGGGCACGATAGACTCTTATTATTGATAGAAGTAGTCCAAATAGTTTATGAACTGTTTACTAGATGGCATAACATTATTTCGGAAAGAATTTATTTTAATCATTTTAAATACATGTAACATATATTATCATAACGTTATTAATTATATTTATTAATAATCGTGAATGAAAAGAAATGTTTCTTTTTTTACTTAGTTGCAACATATAAGTGATCTGTGGCACTTTTCATATTATCTGTGCAAAATTGTTTATGGTATCATCACATGACCTCTTTAATTGTCCCCGTGATCAAGTTGTGTAAAATTCAAAAATAATTACGGGCAATGGCTGAAGTAAAAATTGACATCCATGAAAACTCACTTGATAACAGGTAAATTTATTTTTAGTGGGAAAATATAGAGATTAGGAGTTTCGATTATTACATAATTACAATAGTGTAAAGTGGCGTCGAAGGTCAACATTGGTTTTGCTATTTGACAAATGACAATATTTTAGCATATGAAATTTATAAATGTTTTTTAATGTGATAGTTTATAATATAATTTCGCAGTGCCGATAGTGAGCTGTTGGGCATGGTAGAAGAAGGCTCTTTCGGTAAGTTTAATGTTATTCTCAATTTTCGGTTAATTTTATTGACGTTTTCTATAAAATATTCGCAGACCTGTAATAACATATCACATGGATTTGTTTACTAATTTGGCTAAAATTGAATTATACTACCATAATGATAAGTAATAACCCTATAACGTACGTTATTGAATTAGCCGGCAGGATAAATTGAATTATGCTTAATTCCAGGGAGTGCTGAATGTGACAGGTCCCAATTAGTCTCTCAGTCCGTTTTGGACTCGAACGACGAAGACCTGTCTTACAACTTCAGAGACTTATGTAAGTTCTTCTATAATTGCCGTACTAAAATTATTCGTAATAGAAAAAAAAAACAAAACTTATATCAGTAGGAAACCAATTAGATTTAAATGAGTTTTCCAAAAAGTCGCTTTTATTAATTTTGTAATAGATGGACATCATGTTTGTCTTACCAATAAGGTAATTAATAATATTATATCTTAATCAAATAGGTTACAGAAATGTAACTAAATTCATATTAGGTGTAACTTATAAACTGGTTAAATCATGATAGGTAATATTCATTAGAGAATATGTTATACTGTTATCAAATCAGAAGTTAGTGGAATATTTTAGCGGTTTTTATTTGGTGATGAAATAAACCGACTTACCAATTGATTGCACATTGACAGCCTGGCAAATAAAAAACTAAAGTAATTTAAGGCTCTATTTACCAAACTAGTTTAAAGGACTAGTGTTAATTAAATGTATACATACATAATTGTCTTAAATGTTAAATGTGTCTGATCCAATAAGGGTGCTGATAGTGTAATTTAGCTGATCAAGCTGGAACCACTGACAGATGCAGCTGCAAAAATGAGTCGATCCAAGTTCAGTCTTTGAATAAGTCTTTGGACCTTGCTGTTAACTGTCAGGTGTCTTAATAGTGGCAAAAAGTATTAATTTATAATAAGAAAAATTCAAAACAATATAAAAATTAGATTTATTGTTGACTAAGAAATTTCTTTTAAAAATTGCAATATATGAAACAATGTCACATTTGCTGTTGTCATAATTCTGATAAAATTATTTTCCAGCTGGAGGAGTGACATACAAATTTGTTCAAATGACTGGAGAAGAATCGACAAATAACATGTCTGCACATTCTCCTAACCATGGTAAGTATTATCAATTCTTAAACTCAAATGTGTAATCCATTTTATCCATTAACATGTTGGGATTCACAAGCCATGGTCAAATTATTCATACCTACAATATTGAGGACTGTAATGTATGGATATACTATATCTATAAGAAATTGAGTATCTAATTAATCCATTTAGAGGATATCTTAATGTGATTGATATTATAGATTGTGATATGGAAAATCATTCACTGAATTTGTGGTCAATTTGCACTTCCTACAGGTGGATAAAAGGTGATGAAACAAGCCGAACCTTTGCTTATATATTTCAAAAGGATATGCTATTATCTAGTCCTTGCTATATCCTGCAGTGTTTTAATAGAAACTTGTAGGGCTTTTCAGCACTATATCAAACAAAAAATATTTTCCAGTGATCCCCAATGGAGAGTTCTATGTTATCAGCAACCCGGTTGAAGTTTACAGCACCTCTACACCAAAGAAAGTTATAAGGCGGCAACCCTTACAATCCAGAGCCACTAGTGCAAAAAAGGTAGTTTGACTACTTAGACATTTGCTAAATTATAATAACAAAGTTACCAGAAAATGACATTTATATCATATTAATCAACAAGAGCAGTAAGTCTAGTAATGACTATACTTTTCGATTTTTCATATTAGGTAATAACAACAGTTAGTTCATTTTACATAATATAAGTCTTATCAACCATTTATCATGATATTTAAATTAACATCCTGTATAATTTAAAATATTAATACAGCTTATTAAGAACCTTCTGTGGAATTTAAACATAGGATTCAAGGTCTATGGTTATATTATCATTCCATTCAAGAAGTAACATTCATAGTTTAGTGAATACTATGCTTGAGCTTTCCTAAATTTTGAGCATCTATGAAAACCATGCAAACAGGTATGCAATACCCAAAAAAGGCAATCAACATGCTCAGGTATTCAATCAAAATGACCGTTGTCACAAAAATGTCAGTAAGTTGCAACCTTACAATATATTGCAAAACAGTAAGATCTGCTATCAGCTTATCAGAAGATAGTACATAACACAATTTTTGTCAGTGATACAGTTAACATGTAACAGGAAAACAAATCATTATGTTCAGTAGACATAAAGTAGATCACCAATCATCTGGAAACATGATTATCAGGATATGTTTATCCCAGCCCTATTGGTGTAATGGAAACACAAATTTAAGAGACCTGTTTGAATTGTATAGAATGAAAACGAAATTGGCATGTATCAGAGTAATACTCCTTTATGTACTTTTTCAGCATTTTGTACAAAGATGGTTGAAGAACAGAATAAAAATACATATATTCCCTATACACTTGTTACAGCTATTTAACATATGAGAGAGATTTTGTCGCAATAAAAAGATCTAACTTTTTCATATGAAATGATATTTAAGCAAAAATTATATTGTCACAAATGGCTGTATCTTAATTTATCAATTGGTTATTCACAAAGTGACACCTGATACAATTGGAGATAAAAAGACATTTCTAGAAAAATTATATTCATAGAAATCTTTGTTATGTGTTGTAACAAATTAATCATCAAATTATGTGTATATATCAAAATCGAAATTTAAGATATCATTCTACTTTTATTTACTATGAAAGCAATTAGTTAGATTTTCGATAATCATAATGATCTAGAACTCAATTCTAAAGTACTACCCCATTATTAAAAAAAAAAATTTGTCATTCGAATGCTATTAATATTATTTTGTTAAAATACGTGGGTAGATCCAACAGCGAATTCATAACCTATTCTATCTTTTCAGCGTGATGACAAAAGAAGAGCCACACACAATGAAGTTGAGAGACGTCGTCGGGATAAGATAAACAGTTGGATAACCAAACTGGCAGCTTTGGTGCCTAATTCGGGATTAAATGACACCGCCAGCAAGGGTGGAATCCTCGCCAAAGCTTGTGATCACATTACAGAACTTACTGAGAAACAGAAAAGGTATTTAATTGAATCACATTTCTTTATTTAGATATTCTCTTGTAATGTACATTTCTTTTTTATCAAGCAATTTTTTTCATGCACATGGTACAGAACTGAGTTTTCGGGCATTAATTACATCCCAATTTTTGTGCAATGATAGTTTTTGTATGAATGAAGCTAGGACTAATAATTTAGGACATTGCTGATTGAAGACCTAACCGGTCTATCAAGAATGCATCACCCTAGTTTTTATTATATTGAAGTATATAACTTTCATTTTTTCAGGTTGGAGAAACTAGAAATGGACAATGACAAACTTGTCCTAGAAGTGTTAAGGCTGAACCGGGAACTGTCCGACCTGCGCAACGAGAACTCCTCGATGCGAATCAAACTCGCCGAAAACGGTTTAACGAACAATATTCTTAATAGTAGACCAAAGGGCCAAAAATCTTAGTTTCCTCAATCTAGCCAGGAAATGACTGTTATGTGTATGTGAAACAATTGACGGTGCTCAGTGAGTGTGTGTATGGTGGAGTAGTTACGGGAATAACGGGGCTTACTATTGAAAATAATGTTATATGCAAAATTAAAACAATTAATGAAAGAATATAGTATTATATTACAAACGGTACTCACAGTACACTCAGGAAAAAACTGCAATTTTAACAGATTGATCATCTGGTATACATTCTGTGTTAAAATGTTGCAGTTATAACATGTTACTTGATCTTTTGTTATATAAAGTATTTTCCATGCAACATCAACATTTTCTGTATGCAATATCCAAGAGCAATGTACACAATAATATAATGAAACAGATTTTTTAAGTTTTACCCCAGATTCTATCAAAATGTGAATTTTATATGCTTTCATTAATTGTGCATATACTGTTTGAGAACAATTACTTTAAACTCTGTAACGCTCCACTTACTATGATGTTGTTAGCTGTAGCAGGGGTGATATAGAATTATGTAAATAAATTACATATTTGAAAATTATGTTAATAAAGTAAAATTGTGATAATGGTGTTTGTATGAACATATCACCATGGTTAAATTGCTGTAATTGTATATTATGAACAGTATGATGATGAGATAGACATGTCATATCCAACTATACCTGCAATTTATATCCTATTCTACCTGTGATTAAGTATAAAGCACTGGCATGTTAATCTTAATAATCTGATTTGATATCTGTAGTACTATGTTGCTTTACAAATAAATTCTGAGTATGATTTTGGGACTTGCTGACATCCGTATTAACTTCAAGTATAGTTCAAGTCTTATTGTGGATAATGCAATTGCTTTCATAGCAGTCATGTTATAGGTATTTTCATATAAATTCTACGAACATAATGCAGTTTTTTTATTGTTATTATTCTTGTGAAATGCAGACATACTGACATACTGTAAGTTTAGTGAATACAAAGTCGCCTCTTGAGACAGATGTCAGTTAGTGCTCTCATCTTTTAACTTGGTATGTCTTGAATGCACCTTGATTTCTACAATAAATTAATATTGCAAAGCCAAGAGACTTGTCTATCTCCAATAACATCATAAAATGTTGTGGTAGATGAAAATTATTTGTAACATAATCTTGTTACAATGTATACAATATGTATGCATGAAAATGACATAATTATATTCTTGAATTTTTTTTTTCAATAATAATTATGAACAGTGTAAAGTGTGTTTTTTTAATGTTTGTTTATAAAAGGCTTCGGTTATAATTATATTAGCATTATTAACTTTATTTACCAATGTCACTTTTAAAAATCATCACATTATATTTTTGTTTTAATTTTTATTATCCAGATATAGAGAAGTTGTTGAGAGTTATGTTGATGTATGTGTAAAATAATATTATGTACTTTAAGTTAGACTTTTTGGTTACTAAATTGTTAATATTTTATAAATAACGAGAAGTGTATGTTGCTGCTGTTTTTTTTATTTTGTAATTTAATTTTTACGTTTTGTATTAATGTATTATACCAAATGTAGTTCTAAAAAGAGAATGGACTTGTCACTTAATAAATTTGCACACGAAAATAATTTCTACAGACAAACATTTAAAGCTTAATAATACTTATTTCGAATGAGTACTAATTTTTGGCTTAACATTTTGGTACTGGTTTAGCCATCTTTATCATTAACTTATTTAGTAAACAGTATCTAAATGTTGGTATTTAAAATGTCTGTCAAATATTTGATCGAATTCCTTTTTCAATATTTTACCATGACTGAATAATGCCCAGCTGAAGATTATGGAACTGTCTAAATGCCCTTAAGATGGTATCTGTGATGTACTACATATGTGTGGTACTAATGATTAATTATTTTTTTGAACCTAAGTAGGTCTAATTTAAAATGTTTGTATAGAAGAAATATTGCATTGTATAGGCAATAAAAGCAGCTGTCTACTTGTTTGGTACCCATTTGATGATTACATGTAAGTTGTATAGTATTGCAGTATACATTATAAAGAATTGCTTGTAGTGGTTCAGAGACTGAGTATGTGCCTGGTGCATAGAAATAGGCACACCACTTATTGCATGTTGGGACATAAACGTAACTGGTGAAATGTGGGAGTGTATAACAGTTTTATGTCTATTCCTTGAGGGATTACAGATGCAGTGTTACAATAATAAACTATGTTATCCATTCCATTTTCTCATTGGCCACAACCTAATCACCAAGGCGTGTTTGACATCATGGTTCAACATACATTCATAAAAGGGACCACACTCTTAAATATGTGGACATACCAGTAATTAGCAAATGGGTCCAATTATATAGTTTGTACAGTATTTGGGTGTGCTTTTACATCCATCAAGATTTTGTTGTTAAATTTAAAATGAATATGTGAAATATCCAATAGTGGATGGAAATATTTGTCTAATAGGAATTTATTTATTATAGTATGGTTTAATGTTAGATGAGATTTTTTATTTCTATATTGTTCTGTTTAGGTGGTGACTGATCTGAATGAAATGTGTTTGTGCATTTGTAAGGTAGTCAGTGTCTAGCGACTTCCAATGAAGCAGACATAAATCTGACAAGAATGTACTTCAACTAATCATTATTATGTACTAACCTGTAATATAAAGTTTAAAGACACGTAAAAACAATTTGTTGATCAGATGCAATTGAACAGCTGGATTGATTTTATTGCATACTGTAGTATTCAATTTACAAGAGACTATGTCACATGATAATGGCAGGTCAGTCGCTACCTTCTTTTAACTTAAACGGTCTGCCCATATTTTAAATTTGACACAAAAGTCAATATACCTTTTTTTCATTAAAACTGCGTAATACCTAGTTTTATTTTAACACATTTAGTCAAAAAAATGAATTTATAACCTTCAATAGTATATTTGCTCCCTTTTGGGACAAGTGTTGTTCATTGACACCCCATATAATAATAAAACCTGGTTTTGTTTATATAGTTTGTGTTTTATTTTATCTGTGACATTTTTCAACTTAACGGAAGATAAAAAAGAACAATTTAAAGCAGACCTCCAACCTTCTGGCTCGTATACCGCTTGGCAGTTCTTAATGATTCCAATAGACCAGGTGCGTTAAGTGTCAAACCAATTACTTCGTTAGGTTGTGCAGACCTTAGTTATCCGACAAGTAAGTATATGTAGCCGAAGTATTAAACCCTACTCAAAATCATGGAATAATATTATGGTAAAGGGATAGCTTCGCATCAGTGTCTGTATTCCTCAAAAGATGTAAATAAAATTACTAATATTTGCACATACAACATTTAATCTCCAATTTCGTAACAACATTCAAATACTGTTTGTAATGAGTACTATACTTATAACTACCCGTGACTGAATTTATTTACAACAATTAATTTATACTTCCTTACTTTGTACTAATAGTTTCTCTCTGATCTTCAAACAATATTTATTATACGATTGGTGAACTTTAATGTCGTAGCGCTTCGCGAAGGTTCGGCCGCAGTACTGGCAATCAAATGGTTTCTCTTCTGTAAAAATTAAACATGTTGGATCACCACCTGCCCTTAAAAATACCCCAAAATAAATTATTTAAAACTCGTAGAATGACTATTTATTTACCTTGTAATGCATATCCACTAATTTAAGGTTATGTTTATAAAATACAATGACAAAATAGCGCGTTCGTATAATTTTGATACTTATTGTTAATACTTATTGCGTATACCATACTATATATACTATACGTATATAATAATACAAATTGTTCATATAAAAAAAAATTATCCACATAAATAAAATTTGTGTGTATTTTTTGTTACCCTTCGTGCCTTAATTACTGAACAGATACATTTGAAGGACTTTTTGATTTTGCACTCAGGTTCACGGGAACTAATTCGCGGAAATAAGCTAATAATAATCAGAAGTCTATACAGAACATCCGCGGTAAATAATGATAGCACCTCATAAAACCAGTCAATGTGCACATTAATTAAAAGTTGAAAAATAAACAAAGTATCAAAACCGTTCTTGTTGTCCTGTATAGGGTTGCAATATGCACGATAGTGGTGCCGCTAATAAATTCACGACTCTCCTGTACCAAACTGTACCTACTTTTATTGGCGCGTAAACATCAATTTTCTCACCACCAATATCAGCAGTTTCTCACAACATATAACTAAGCATATATAACATGTGAGAGATTATAATTCAATACAGATGAGTTCTGATAGGGATTTGGGGCATTATTCGAAAAAATTATAGGTAAAGAAATTTAAAACTATAAATATACCTGTATGACACTTCATATGCCTGTTGAGACAGTCGCGCCTTGAGAAAGATCGATCGCAGTATAAACACATAAACGGCTTTTCCCCTGTATGTTGCCTGTAATTAAAATTATTTCATAGTAAACTTTTTTAACATCATATCATCTATACAGGAATATTTGACATGCATTAACCGGTTTAGGACAAAGACTTACTCTAGACTTGTACTTAGTATGATAGAATACGATCTACAATCTAAAATTTAACACGATCATTTATATTTGTTTTGAATACCTAGGTTCAGACAAGACATATGTACATAGTTGTTATAAATTATTATTATTCAGCAGTTTGTATTAATAAGGATGAAACAAAATATTTTATTAAAAACCAAGGAATTTTAACATTGTACAGATGTAAAAAACCTGGGGATCATTTTCACGTCCAAACTAACGTTTTCAGATGTCCAAAATCAAAACAAGCTATGACTGTCAGTTTGCAATTTAACCTAAACCAATTATAGATGAATAAGGTGTCACTTATCTAAAAGTTTCATATTAAACCCCCAGGAAAATTACAATCTTATTGTAGTAGCTCTGCTAATGGCGCTAAGTAAAACAATTTGTCATCTTTTTTAAATCAAACCGTTGTTAATGGATTGCAATGTTTACCTCAAACTCATATACGTTAAGAGTTCTAATGATATGGATGTCATGGATACAAACTTAAAAGTATCATTACTGATATGTTTTACCTCATATGGACCACAAGTTCTGTTGTCCTATAGAAACCTCTCCCACACTCGTCGCAATGCAGTGTATAGCTTTTAGAATGCCGCCTTTGATGTGTTAAATGATTGGATGATGAAGTACTGATTGCCCCACAAATCTTACAGACAAATCTCTGAAATTTTATTATTGTAGTAATAAAATATTCCAATTATTCCCAATCTATTATTTTCTTGTATGATTAATACAAACCGAATTTGAATCTTTAGGTTTTATCTGCGTTTTCATATGTATTGCTTTGTGAGTATTTAATGCATTTTCTGACCGAAATGTCAATGTACATCGCTCGCATGAGTACTCTTGGGGATTCTGAAAATTTTAATATATACACATGTATATTATTTGTCTGTCTTATGAATGTTAAACTATGGAAAAACACGAGCTTGTATGAATATTGATATACTAGTCTGACATTTTGTTCATTGTTACCTTGTGACTCGCAAGATGGCGTAATAGGGACTTAGTGTTCGTGAATGTTCGACTGCACATTTCACATACTTTTATATTGACTGGCCTAGGTGACTTTGGTATAATAATCTGACACTGATGGTATCTTGCAAAATGAACTTTCAAAGCTGCCAAGTTCTTGAACTTCTTATTGCACATTTTGCAATAAAAGTTTGTTATGCAATACTTTTTGTCAATTGAAGAGCTCTTGGATTGTCGAGAAAGTGAATTGTCTTTTTTCAATGACTTATTGCTTAATGATTTCTTGTCTTTATCCAATTGTGCATTTTCATCACAATTGTCTTGTGGTATTTCTGTTACTTCGGCATCGTCCATTCGGACTTCACAATCTGAATTATTAAGATCTTCTTCTTCTTTTATTATATCTTCTAATTCTTCTTTGTTCACAATAAGAAATTCTTCTAAACTATTGTCCTCTTGGTCATCATCATCATTCTCTATGTTTGCTTCGTTTTCTATTTCTAAGCTCTCAGCATCCACATTATTATCAAACCATTGAGCTAAATTTGCAGTATCCGAATTATTGCCCTGCAATATACCTATATTAATATTTCCTAAGTCTGATTTTGGGTCTTGTAGTTTTCCTATGTTTAACACTTCACTGTCTAAATTTCCTTTTTGTATCTTCCCAACATCCAAAACTCCTAAGTCCAATTCTTCATTGGTTAAGTTAATTACATTTAAATTTTCTAAACTTGTTTTAGCATCTAGCAATTCATCTATAGTAAACTGATCTTTTTTGGATATTCCCTTTTGCGACTTGTCTACATTGGATTTTCCTGACTTTCCAACATTTTTAGAGGAAAGCAATTTCGATTTCTTCTTGACAGATTTTCCTAATCCATTTTTTGATGCTTCCACCTTATCCAAGATTAAGTTTTCAAGATCCATCTTTTCTTCAAGTAACTCTCCTCCATTAGACTTATCATTAATTAATTTTCCCATAAGCAAATCTAAATCAGAATCAAAATCAGATGATTTCTTTTTTTTTATATTCACCTTATCTCGTCTGAGATTCCGTTTTATTAGCGGAGGAGGACTCGATGTTTTTATAAATACTGAAACAATCAAACATTTTGTGTAAAAAATAAGTGTATGAAATTGATAGAAAACTAAATAAATATATGTAAGCTAGTATTCTAGCAAAAATACCAGATGGTGAAGCCAATATTTCTTCCAGAGGAATTTCTTGATTATTCTCATCCATTAATGCTTTTTCAAGATTGATATCTATTGCACAACTTGAATTGTTTACACCACTTTCAATATCTATATCACACATATTTTGTACTACATAAGTATTTTCCACTGGATCTGGTACTTTCTTTGACGTATTTTCCACAGGAGTAGTATCATCTTCTATAACATAAGGAGTATCCACTGGATCTGCAATTTTCTGTGAATGTGTATCAATAGGTTCATTGTCATTTTCTACGACATAAGTACTATCCACTTGATCTAAACCTTCCTGTAAAGTACTATCAATAGGTATAGTGTCACGTTCTATTACATAAGAACTATCCACTGGATCTGTGTTTTCTTGTAAAGCACTTTCAATAGGGATTGTGTCATTTTCTGTTAGGTAAGAACTATCCACAGGATTTGATATTTCTTGAAAAGTATTTTCTATTTGAATATTGTCATAATCTTCTACTGATGTTATGTCATTGGATGTGACTTCTCTGTAGTCAGAACTATACAGATGGTCATTGTTTGTGGAATGTGGAGTGAGAAATTGTTTCAAGCTGGAATAAAAATGTAATTTAAAAACATTACATTAAAATTACATTTTAACAACACCATACTAGGATTGACATAGAAAATTATTAGAGATATGAGTAAATAAACTACTAGTCTATTAAAGATGTTGAAACAGTTTCTAATAGAGAAACCATTGTCAGATGCACTATTCAGCAGAATAAGCACCTTTATTACTACCCAAATCAATCAACTGCAACTCAGACTACGATTTTATAAAAGAAAATAGAATTTGCATACTTTAGAATACCCCCAACACATGTAAATGTTGATGTATGAGGATGTTAACAAAAAGTATTGCATTCATTTGTTTTATATACTTAATAGATGGCATAGACTATAAGCTAAGCACATTTTTTTTTTTAAATAAGGAATTAATTAGGTAGTTGCCTGGAAATGTGACTTCACTTAACATGAGAAGAAACAATAATACAATATAGCTACTTATCTTGCAATATGACGCCATTCTCATTTGCACACATTTCTATTTTTATAAAGTTAAAGTATTCAAAAATAAATTATAGTTATGCCTGGCACTGATAAGACCTTCTCTGAATTTCTTTCTAAAACTTAATATGATTTGTGAAAGGCTCTATGGTTTTTTTGTTTATGAAAAGACAGGGATGGAATTGTGGCCATTGATAAAAGATATGTGGGTATTACATACCTGAAATTCAATTCAATGTCACTCTCCATAGAATTATCATCTTGAAGCCAATGGGAATCCAAAGAATCCTCTAAAACATCTGCTTCCTCCTCAATCACTTCCCTAATAATTCTAGCCTCTGAATCTGGTATTTCGTCAGCCCTTAATAGGTCAGTCATGAAATTCTGTATACTTGTACATGTTGATTCTGAAAGGGTTTAATTATTAAGTAGTGTTTAAAAAATCTGCACATTTATGCTACATAAAATCAATAGACATGTCTTTTGACTACTCCTGCAAATTAAAGGAAAATAGTTGTAAAACGTAAATGTAACATCACACCTGTAATCCCCGAAGGGGTAGGCAGAGGGGTGTACTACAGCCCCATGTTTCACCAGTTAAAAAGGAAAGTTAGGAAAATAGTTATACAAGATGATAAATGAAAAAAGCAACATTGGATATATTAAATAGGTTGCAAACATCATTATAAATATCTAATCTGCAGTCAAGCATAAGACATGTCAAAGCATAACTTTCCTATCCACAAAAAACAGTATGGCCGTTATAATTAGATTTTTTTGTTAAACAAGAACTTTCATTCAGCTTTGCTAGCGCATGACAGACAATATTTGTTGTTGTTGTTGTTGTTGTTACACATACCATACTGCTTGATTGAATATATCTACTAATAAATTAGGCTGTGAATTGTGTAAATATATAAATAAATAAACAAAACTACTAAATGTGCATACCATTATCATCATCTTTGATCTTTTGCTTTGCGGAGGCACTATCTTCGGTCAACAGGGGCAATCTAAAAATATAATCAACATTAGTATTTTACCAAATATTTAGCCTATTTCAGCTATTATTACATATACTACCTAAAATTGATTTAAAGTGAATATTTTCAATACATGTACAATATTTTTGTGTAGACTGGAATATTGACATAAATTGAATGGTAAAATTTAATTCTGTTCCAAAGATTAGTTAAACATAATACATCAACATTGCTCACTTTACACCACTTATGTTATTTGCCCCTTGTAATAGATGTCTTACGAAATGCAACACTGACAATTCTTGACTCGTTGCTACTACTGGGAATCTCAAGTTAGAAAACTCAATAATACTTAAAACAACCCAAAGATTGAATACAGGACCTGTTACTCAGCAGTCTTGTTTACAACCACTAGACCAATGAGACAGTCAACGATAATTGTGATATGCATTATTAATAAAAAAAAAATATTCTGATTTTAAAATTACCTCAGCATATTTTCAGGCATGTTAAGCAATTATTGTTTTATTAGGGTTTGTTATAGTACATACAAACCTATCTCTACTAATTCACCTTACCTTGTAACATTGTAGTCATATTTAACCCTAGTTTTCAAATTTGTTTCAGACATGGTTTCAACAGGAACCACGATTTCATCTCATGGCACGGTCATATTTCATGAATGAACCATTAAATATTTACCTGAACGTTAGAGATTCTTCATGTCTTTTTAAAAAAGTATTGAAGTCCAGGCCATCATCAACATCTTTAAGTGCTAGAAAACTTTTAATTTGCTTATCTGATGTTCTGCATATCTTTTTAAATTTACACAGTGTCTTCATACTATAATAACATTCTTTGCATAATTGGAATGGGAATTGATCGTTTCTCTTAACCTGATGATACAGAATTAATTCAATTTAAATTTACGAGACCTAATAAGACTCTAAGGAACAACAAAATGAATTAAATTAGTGAAGTAGATTATCATAGCATTTATTTCATAAAAATATTTAAACAATAACCGTAAAATATAAATTTTATTGTTACAGAGATGTTTAAAATTTGTTTATGTTTCTCCTGTACCTGGAGGCCGGTGGAATATATGAATAATCTTCGACTTTCTTCAGTGTACTGTAATAAATCGGCTAGATCGTCAACAGTTTTCAGACATCCTCTACATAATAATTCCATCTCGCTAGTTTCGTTCTTTCATTCAGCTTTTAACTTGAGCTATATGTACAATTTGTGCTCTTGTTCAGCTTACATCTGACACCGATATACGAAACCTCAATATAAAAACGTCACTCAATAATGATGCGCTCTAACATGAATATCGATCATTTGTTTTCTTTCACATATTAAGTACCTATATATTTACGTCAGTATCAATATAATAAACCAAGAACCCAGCCCCGTCCAACATAAAATAGCGATGGGCAATATTCACTAATATTCGATTATCTCGTTTATTCGATTACATTGGACAGTATATTTTAGTGTTCATTTGAAATTTCTCATTTACACTATATTGCCTTTAGCGTCATCGAATAATAGTTCCATTAAGTTAAAAGCAATTAATATGCAGAGAAAAAGTCAATACAATTGCAACGAAGTTGAATCTACAACTTTTTCGAACTTGTACAACTGTCCAAGCAGGTGTAATTAAAAAAATACCGTAGTACAGTTACTTTCCGCCTGCCATTTATAAACATTTTTCAAAAACAGAACACGTAGTTAATTGAAATACCATTTCAGTTATTTTGTACACGTAATGTTTATAAACAATATCTTTAGGTAAGTTCTCTTACTAATTAACAATGATACGACTAATATGACTTTTATTAGAATTTTCATATATTTCATAGTATATAACGAATACATTGTTAAAAATATATAATATTTTTGTATATTCGCCACATTTACCGTTTTGCGTGGCCAAGATTACATATTTGTAAAAAATTTGGTTACAATACAATATAATATACACCCTTAGTGAATTATCCTGAAATAACTTTTATCTTCTAAACTTCAAACATTATTTACAGATAATTTTGACTTCAAAATTTAAAACATTTTAAAAACAAATCAATTATGTATCTAAACTACTTAATATCGATATTCGTTATACGAAAATGTATGATTGCCCTAATAAAATTTCAAGAGTGTATGTATTACGTTATTATTATTATTATTATACGTTTACTTTGGTCAATATATAATTAACTTAGGTTTTTTTTTTATTTACGTAGACAGTTAAAAATCAACGCAAGTGTACAAAGATTACGTTGTAACTATTAATCAATACATTATAGGTATTGATTTCTTATTACTATATGATACCATAGAGTATGGTGTATAAAATAATTTGGCGCTTGTAAAATAATTAGTCTATTAAAGTACAATTTTGCATATTATAATGATAAAAGTTATACATGAAAATTTGAAAGTTACTAAACTACTTTTAAAGTTACAAATATAATGTTAAAATTTTGGAATTTATATGCAGTCAATGCTTTGATTGATATTTTCTAAGGTTCTGTTTTAAATTCTCTTCCAATTTACTAAAAAAATAATTCTAACTGATTGAGGAAAACCTTTTTTTACTTAGATCTTTCTAAGTTAATATAAACTTCAAAGTGTTATCGTGTTTCAATACTTTTCGTGTATAATTTTATTATACGAGAAAAAGAAGTTATTATCAGCTTCAACCTTACAATAACCCGTGTAAGTTTGACACTGTCACTGTCAAAATTTCAACATCAAGCCAAAGATAGTCAACAATGAATCACTTTGTGTTCACTGTTTATGATAAGCAGTAATATACTTTTATTTTTAAAACAGGACGTGTAACAGTTAAAAATAAAATGGAAAACGATAAAGAACG
This sequence comes from Parelbella ahira ahira, assembly GCA_018244795.1. Lineage (NCBI taxonomy): Eukaryota > Metazoa > Arthropoda > Insecta > Lepidoptera > Hesperiidae > Parelbella > Parelbella ahira. Next base: position 15,951 of record DWME01000157.1, on the reverse strand, counting down.
TAGTAATGGTTCCGTCCAAGTGACCATTCAGAGACCTATTCGGGTTTTACACTTTAGCGACGGCGTGGAAGAAGAGATGGATGAGGTCACAGTCAATGATTTGCAAAGTGCACCGAAAACTGAAAATGTTGTTGATCCGGTAAATACAAATATATATGACCCTAATAATAGGTATCAGGAAAACAGATCAATTATGTAGATATATCTACAGTGAATAATTATATATAATATTTTATTCAGCCGAAAATATTTTTGTTATGAACTATATTAGTTTGTCAAAGTTTCGGTTCTTTTTAAGTAGATTCAATGACGGTTTATAAAAAAAATCTGTTCAGTATGCAAATGCTCAATGGTAGTTAAATATTTTATATTCATTGAATAGGACGACTATAATTTTATAGCTAAAAGTTATTTGCTCAAGGAATCTTTGCGCAAAATTGCACACTGTATAGATGCGTAACTTTTGGCTCAATTCCGACTCCATCTTTCATACTTCCCATTTTACCATTGTTACATATTAAATAATTTTCTCAATGTAGCTTTTCACAAAAATGTCAAGATACCAAACTGTTTTGTATCAAAATTATGATACTCGATGACTAATTTTGTTACAATGGTTTTAGAAAACATTGGAATGGATCCCGTGGTTTGCTCACTATGCTTTGGCATCAAGCACAAAGGTACTAAATGCAGTTGACTATGCTGGTGAATCCTTGGCAAGCTTCTTCGGAATAACCACACCAAAATACCAGCTCGAGATAGATGAGTATGAGAGAGTGAGAGAAGAAAAGAGAAAGATGGAGGAAGACTCCACTGGATGGGTACCAAAGAATGCAAAGGGTGACATACCATTAGTTTTGAATGAACCAATCAAAGATGTAAATAAACCAGAGAATATATGAATGTATAATAAATTTGTATTAAAGAATTTTTCCTTATAATACACTAAAGAGTTAATAATGAGAACATAATATATAGATGTTTATCATTCTCATAAATGTTACCTAACCCATTTACTTGGTAAAGAGTGATGACAACAATAATAAAGTTGGTTGGCTTGATAAAGAACCGTTTGGTTTAAAAAATATGTTATTGATTAACCTTGGGTCATATTATGTACGTATATGTATGTAAATATGTATGTATGTGTATATATATATATTTATTAGTAGAATATTATTTTTATTTATAATAAATAAATTTCTAAAGTGGTATGGTTCCTATGTGTTGGACTAGTTTTTTGTCAACAGCAAAGACATGTCAGAAGCCCTTGACTTGACAGATATAAATATTTCCTCTTAAACATTAATGTTGTTGGCGAGTACATAAATTAAATAAATTGTATAGAGGTATGGCATGCCATTGGAGAGGCCTATGTCCAGCAGTGTATGAGAGTAGGCTGATAATGATGTCACAAATAAAAAAATTCTTATTACAAGTCCTTCTAGAGACATGAATAGTATGTATTTGGATTGTATCACTGGTAAGGAATATTGAATTTTGATTAATTCTCTGGAAATAAAATATATAGCAACTTATAGTATTCATTTATGGTAAAATAAAAATAGTCTTACGTCGAATGGTTTGTCTTTTCTTGATACTTATGTGTTGCACTGAAACTATTTGACAGCTTTAATATTATTTTCTGTATATTATATTATTAAACCTGTGTTTCAGTATTTTATGTGCATTGTAATGTGTGTTTTAACTAGTCCTAATTAATACATTAACTATAGTGTTATGATATTTGAGAAGTTGTATCTCTTTCACTGATATACATTTATAATTTTACACCATACCAGATTTTTTATTGCCACTCTCTGTATGAAAAAAAAACCTTATTATGTGCTCCTTCATCCAATTTCTGTCCAACCGCGAGGCTCCGTTGTAACATGCAGTTAGCCAAGTCAGGGTCCATACTCATGTCTGTCTCTAATACGGGCGATGGTGCTGCCATTCATGACCGTGTCTAACATTATTATATTACAATATCCAACAAGATTGTTATCCACTCCAAAATGATACGCCACGCTGGTTAAACTTGGAACTATAACAATGCCGGCAATCTAAGTAGCATATTATTGTTTACTTTTTTCGCTAGATGGCGTTGAAGCGACAATGTTTGCTCTATGTATACATGATAATTTATTATATTTTTTGTACTTTATTTCAATATGATTAACATATTATGCCTTATTAAAATGGAAAATACATATTAAGTAATAATAGAAACACTAATATATGCACTTAGGTTAATATGATTATTTTCAACCATTCGTTCCGAAACATACCTGTTAGGTATAATCTTTTCCTCCGCGATATTTTACTGATTTCAATTTATTAAGGAACTAGTACCTCACATTCTTAATATAAAACTTATCTTCCTACACTACAAAAAGTCCTAAGTACATTTAAATCTTAATCGATTTCAGTTCTTAAAGGGTATGCAGCCAATGTAAAAAGCCATAGGTATAGGTACAATTGAATAGACAAGGGCTTATCGCAATAATTACAGTTATATTCTCTATATGATTTTTAATAACTTCATACTTTTCAGTAACAATTTTGTAACCAGCTTTCAGAGCGAATTTCATACCCACCACATTTTAAATGGATATAATGGGTAACAAATTTATTCCAATCTTACAGGTCTATATAGATATTTGAGTTAAGCAAAGCCAAAAAAAAGTCGGTTAAAATCTAGTATCGTGTAATGTTAAAAAAATTATTGATATTAGCATGCCTCTATGCACTTAGGTAGGCTGGATATCACCTTGTGACCTACTTAATCTTATCGCTAACTGACTCCTCCCATAATACAGAACTATAAGCGTTTTTGTCTAGGTTTTTTATCACAAATTTTAACACAACAGTTACTGATTCCAGTTTCAAGGTAACGTACAGATCAACGTGGACAAAAAATTTGCATCCATACTCATAAATTACAATACGATCAATGTTGAGTACGTCGTAACTGGCGTGGATACACACAACTTAATTTGAACCTTATGTTTTAAGAAGTACGGTTGAAATTACGTTGTAAGCCACACACATGTTATTGTTTGTCAGTGTTTCGCGCGTGATATGTCGAAATGTAAACGGTTTGAGCGGTCAGATCGATATGCGTTGCGCGAGGGTGTTTAGAGTCGCGCGATTGGCCGGCGTGTGTGGGGCGTGGCGAGCTCGGCGAGTGTGTGAGGCGGTCGGTACGGACTGCGGTTTTGGCGCCAAAGGGCACACGCGGACGACGCGATATTGTATGGTGCTTCGCCTAAGATCAACGTATTGCGTCGTTATATCTTACCGTTTATCAAATTAAAAGAAAATCCTACTGTTCAATTAAGCGATATGAATAGATTGTATACTAACTAAAAGGGATAACTATGATTCAGGTTGAAAATGAAAGATTTTTTTTTTATTACCTATTCAACCTGAATTATACAAAGGTTATACCTACATATATAACCTTTCTAGAAAGTTCCTTCGTAATACTTATAACATTGACCATAGTTCGTAGAGCATTAGAACCGGATCCTTTCGTAAGGATTAATGAGGTATGTTTATGGGTCATTTTAATTTTTTTTCACTCGCTACTTGGTCTATTTATATATAGGTATAAGTACTTGGTATAAGTATATAATATAAATAACATAATATAAAATTAAAAGATGTAACTGTAAGTAGTCTCTTTAATAAAGACACTTTAACTTTTAAATCTAGAATTAAATACAGTTTCAGCAATTTCAAGGACGAACAAAGCTTTGGTAGTGTTCAAGCATCTACCTCTTTACTAATTTACTAAGTACCTACTGTAGTTGATACTGATTCTATTACTTTTATTACTTCGTTAAAAAAACTTTTAATTGGTATTTTGGTAAATACCTATAGAGATATTATTATGTAGGTCAATTTTGAAGATTGTAGGTACTTGTTGTTTTGTATGATACTTTATCATCATCAGCCTCAGCCCGTCCACGTTAAATGCTGGACATAGGTATTCTTTGAGGTATTTTTGCCAAAAATCCCCGTGCTGGCCATGCGGATTGGGATCGTAGCCGGCGTCGATCTCCGAAGAGGACTAGGCCGGCAAGTAGGCGGGAACGCAGTATAGGCCTACCATCACTGCCTAAGGCGGGTTCACCACTTTGGGGCAGTTGTCCCCAAGAGAATTGCTCGGGTACAGAGGAAGTCCTCGGGGCCCGTAATCCTCCGCAGCGCCATTAGCGTCGCAGCGTGGCACGATAAAACCTATCCATCCAGGAATTGTAGAGCAGGCTTCTTGCTTCGGTAGACTACTTAGGTATAAGTTTTTTGACTTAAGTACTCGTTGATCCAGTGGTTACTGTTCTTGAGCATCAAGCTCGGAGTCATTGGTACGACTCTATATACGAAACCTCTCCGAAAACTTAGGCAAAATCTTCTACTATGACATCAACGGTATAAATAAGTAGTTTGATCTTTCTTTATGTTGCTGGTGTACCTGCTAGTCACCGAGTTAAGTAATTTATTGTAAACTGTTCTTCTTAATAAAGATCTATGGTCGTCTCCTATTTAATATTTTGTATTTTTCTATTGTTAGCTTGAAGACATTTTGTGTTACATTGAAGACATTCTCATCATCATTATTATTATTAAGGATAGGTCAAGACGAGTTTCGAGAAATAGTCTTGTTCATGTTGATCCTCCGAGATCTGTAGGTAAACCAAAGTCCTCGGGCAAAAATCTTATTGGAAAATGAGAAAATAACTATACAAATCTAAGACTTATTTTTTTAAAGAAAATTTTTAAATTTTCATAAATGTCTTTTAACGATTTGTTCTGGATCTGCGTTTTAATATTTAAGAGTTACATAGTTGGTATACTGTGAGCAGCATGTAAAATTAAAAAATTAAAAAAATGTTGATCAGGGAAATTGTAACCGTTTAGGTACAACAGGTTTCACAGGTTACATTCCGTCCCATCATGAAGTAGGTATGTGGTGAATCTATAGTCTATACCGGGCACATAGATATCCAGATTGAGCCATTACAACAAATTTCTATTAGAATATCTAACAATAAATAAGGAAAGTAATACCCGACCGGGGTAAACTTCCATTTTTGATTAGGTAAGTAACCACCTAACCGTTTGTTACAAAGATGGAAAATGTTTCAGATCTCAACAATAACGGTCGGTGCAATATATCATAAATAAACAAACCGCGAACATCTATTGCAAACTATAAATAACAACCGTTTCGTGCAATTTCGATAATTTACGACAAACCCAGTAATTATTAACTAATTCAATAATTCGTTAACAGTGCAGGTCATTCCGGACAATGTAGCCCTTTACAAAACATACCGGTGTTGCCAGCCTACAGACAATTTTACCCCTTTTAAATCATTCAATGAAAAAATTGCAAATTTGAAAGAGGCGCGTGGTCAGACCAGTTTGGCCAATGAACTAGAATTACTGGTTTTACGAAGCGTGCTTTATTTTGCACGGATTTGGCAACACACAAAAGAGTTTGTTGCCCGCCATTGTTTAATCCAGTTTTAGCCAGTTCACGGGTTTTTGATTGTAATTTATAAATATATTCGCGATTGAAACTGGCAGGTGGTGTTTCGTTGCGTCTTTTAATATGTTTTTGTAATAAAAAATATATAGTTTGCCTACGTTGTTAATAATGTTGCTTTTATTAATTATGTTCCTTTAACAGATAATAAAATTACTGATATTGACCTGTGGCATTATTTGTAGATATGGTTATAAAAATAATAACTGGAAGGTAAGAACTGAAATATAGAAGATCATGGTATAAAATAAATATAGAACTCGCCGAATAGGTTAGCGAATTAGGCTTAGCCTGTAACGCTAGTCTTAAGTTATGATAAATAAATAAATAAGTAATCAAATAAACTGTAAGAATTTCAAATCCAGCATCTATTTTGCGTATATATTAATTATTGTATGTACGTAGATATATAAAATTATGGATAAGTAAATTATGTTTAAATTGGCTCTACATAATATTACGCATACAGTCCGGATGTAATTAGGTAAATTATCATATTTATATGCGTATAATTATCTAAGCAACAGAGAGACAGGAAAATATGACGGTTTTTATAAAAGTACAAGTTTATCTAGACCGCAGTCAATGGATATGCTTCGTTTCTGCTCACCTGTACCATCTGTATACGAATGGAGTGAAATTCAGATTATTATTATTATTTCAACACAATCTGTATTTCATTCATCGAAAACGTTGTAGAGGTAAATAAATCGTGAGTAATAAGCGGTAGGTTCTTAACATACGATCTCGAATAATAAAGCCTATATAAAATTATCTATGGAGTTATTTATTAATCACCAATCACCGGCGACGTTATCACCTGGAAACTCAATACCTAACTATTACGCAATCATATCCCGAAATGCAGTGATAGTCTAGTGGTTAAAAATTCAGCCTCTCATTCCGGGGGTGGTGGGTTCAAATCCATGACGCGCACTTCTTTACAAAAGTGCGTTTTAAGTTTAAATATCACTTGCTAACAGTGAAGAAATATTTACATTCTGAGGAAACCTAGAATTTATAAAAAAAAGAAAAAATTCTAAGGTGTGTGGAGTCTGCCAACCCGCACTTGGCCAGCGTGACAGACTATGGCCTTAACCCTCTCAATATGAAAGGAGACCCATACTCCAACAGTGGAATGACAAATGGGTCGATTATTATTATTTATTATAATCATATCCCGTTATACATTTTTAGAGGATGATTTAAAAAAAAATGTCCGAAGTAGCCCACGTTGTTTTTCAGGATTTAAGCTGTCATCATAACAAGCAAATTTCCACAAAATAGCTTCAAAGGCTTTGACAGGAAAATGTATCAAAGAGAGGTGATATACTGTGGTATGGATAACAACTGTGTGGCTGAATATTGATTAACGACTAAGTATTGATAAATTGCAACTGAATATCGATGCGATATTCAAATTATGAAGTTTTACACCGAGGGTCTACGTGGCAGATGTTCTATTTTAACTTCGCATGCATTCGCAATGTTGTTATTAAAAAAATCTTTTGTGGCCATTTAAAAAAGTAAAACTTCCCTTGACAATGCGCCATGCAAATTAGAAAGGCGTGTGCGTTAGAAGGGCGTAAGGAACCTAAAAAAAGATTTTCAAATTCAATCGTTATGTGTATTGCTTAAGTGGTCGTATTTGTTTGAGGTTTTATTCAATGCAAATATTATTTTTATTAGTCGCATGTTTGTTGCAAAATGTTCGTTGTAACCAGTGTGTAAGGGTGATATTTGTGAAGTAGGAAACGAGAAATTTGCATAAGCATCGCGCACCTTTCCCGTTGATCCTTTCTATGGCAGTTTGACTGACAGGGTTTAGGTTGAATGAAATTTAAATCGCGGATAAGAAGGCGTTATGTACTCTCGTTTAGGCCCATATACATACGTATTTACGTACCTATATATATACATTTACTGCCAAAGTTTGAGTAATTGCTTTTCAAATATTTTCTCATCTGAATCTCTCCCACCAATTTCCTCTTGAATCTGTCTATTGTCTACTGATTGGTTAAATATTGATTGGTACTGGCATGAAATATCAATAAATACTATAAATATTATATACAGCACACATTTTTAGTTTAGAAATGCATACATTTGGAATAATGTTTGGTGTGTAAATTGCCCTAGAAATTTAAAAATCCGTTATAAAAAGAAATTAACTGTTTAATAAAAGAAATGAACTTTGAATTTAATGTTTAATAAAAATTAATTTGTATCTGTGAATTATCTAAGCTTGTCAATGTTTCCCGTGTTTATACTCATTGAAGTTCGGGCTGGCTACAGGTATTCGAAATAAGAGAGTAAATCACGCTAAGTTTGTAGAGTAGTGGTAAGATCTCAAGCTATTTGCTATGTTAATGTTAATAAAAAATAATTAAGTATATACAATAGAAGAAACATGTCAGGTCTGTTAGTATTACTTCGTTCATTGTTCCTAATCATTTGCCATCTTCCACTGTTACTACCACGACCACTCCAAGAAGGATTACTGATAAAAAAGGGTTTATCTCCATGACATTGCTTACATTTTGTAGCAAGGTTGGTGACGAATTGAAACAGTTTCGTAGATTTATTTAGTTGACTAACTTCTTAGTTATCATCATCATCGTCCCTTTTATCGTTCGTGTTGTCTATAGTTACTTCAGCCATATCTAAGAGAGGTCAATAATTTAAAAACTTTAGGTGATGAGAAATATCGAAGGCAAGAATCTCAAAGGTCGAACCCGAAAGAGGTGGTCAGAGCAAATCTCCGAACAGCTGGAATTAGGTACCTATCAGCGCCGCCCTCCACCAGGCGATGGACCGGATCAGTTAGAGGCTGACGGAGTCACGGTCATCGTCAATGAGGGTACGATATATAAGAAGGTTACCGGTATCCTTTCGAAATGAACATTTAAAATTATAACCCCTTAACATTAAGGAGATGCTCTGCCTAATAGGGTAACAGTCTCATACTTACTCATACATTTCAAAGCCAAGTTGCTTCTTTAGAATAAGGGTTGATTATAGGTTTAAATAATAGGTAATTTAGCGTTAAATGAACTAAAATAAACATTATATTTATCCCGTATTATCAGGTTTTTAGGCAATCTGTTATCCTCATTTTCACTTAAAATAAATATTTAACTTGCTTATAATTCAAAATGTATTATGAAAATTATTGTAGTGCTCTCTACTGCCTCCTACCCAAATCAATTCCATATGTATATTCTCTGTATTTCCGTGGGGTACTTCCGGTAATATGCAATGGTTTTGTGCAACAAACGGTTGGTCCGCAAGGGTGCAATATGCAAAATAGGAGATTAGTCAAAATACAGCTTGCATCCGATAGCTTGCAACGAATACTTATATACAGTAACAAAGGCAAGTTAACAAAGGTAAAATATTAGTGTATCGATTTGTAATGCAAAAGGGTTAGCTTGAATGTAATGGTAGAGACGCTTTGCTATAAAAATTGTTGCAGATGCGTAAGTGTAAAATGTAGAATGATCTTCCATTTGTTTTCCTGGAATACTCTGGGAAGAGATTTTTTAAGAAAAGTGCAAAGTGAACTCTTCTTCAAAGCCTGCAACGCATTGTGCACTTCTCGGATGTTCTAAAATGTCCATAGGCGACAGTGACCACTTACCAACAAGCGGCCCGTTTGCCTAGTTGCTAGGTTTTAAAAAATACCAATACATAGGTATGTATATTACCTATCTTATACTAATGTTTAAAAATTACAAAATGATATTGAAGATTTCATCTACATATAAGGGTAAGCTGTCTTAAATTAGGCGTTAATGACAAACAGATTTTTTTGGATTAAAAATCGATATAGAGAAAATAACATTGGTAGAGTTTGTTCAGTTCTATATAAAAATATTTTGTTATTCTAAAGTGTTGCTTCTGAGTAATAAATATTAAGATGTGAATACTAAGAAGAGTATACAAACGGACCAAAAATTAAATAGGCTACATTTATTTCTAGATAGGAACAAAGTTTCCCTCCTAACGGTCATAAAATTAGCAATATATTGTAAAAAATATCTCGTTAAATATGGATTTAACGATCATACCAAGATATTGTTACGAAGTGATGTTATGTACCTTAGTTTCATAAGTGCACTTACTCCAGGTGTAGCATGAAGCACAGATAGCTTTAAATATTTCACTTATATTATTGTTTAGCAAAACTACATGAACTACTTCTGATATGACGACTGAATACACGGAAATACACATCGTATAACCGGTTGACCGCTGCCGCGTTCCGTGAAATTCGCAAACCAGTTCCGGACCCAAACCTAAACTGCCGGGAGACACTTAAAAAGTTTTAATATAGGCACAATGAGCGCGCTCGAAAGCCGGTGGGCAGAGTCCGGCACAATAGCCGAACCAGCCGATTAATTCGCTACACAATGACCATGGGTCCGCCGTAGGTCCGAGAGGTCATATTTAGGTAGAGGGTTCAAGGGTCAGTAAGGGTTATTGGTAAATAGCAGCGTATGCCCCACCAATGCCAGGGGAGTGACTCGGCGGTGAAGTTTAGAAAACATGTCGCGATGACGGGTTGGGGAAAATTTATGTGTTTTCGCGAGTTCGTTGTGTTTTGGTTTTGAATTATGTTTTGTGGGCTGTGATCGCTATTTGTTGTGTTTGAACACACATCGATATTTGACTATGGTGTTGTTTGTATTGCACTGTTAAAGGAGTTGTTCACAAACATATTGTTCTACTTAAAATGTGAGTTAAAATATTTTGTATTGTTATATGTAACACATCGATTTATTATCCGTTACATTGGCAGCTTACTTGAAGATGTCATTACTTGTCATTCTAAGATTCGAATGAAGCCATGAAATAAAACGTTTTTAATTAAAACGTTTATTTCATAGTTTCGGAATATTACAAATTACACACGATCGTATCGATATTGAAGTTTCTTTACAGAGCAATATATTTTGATTATATACAGATTTGATCGTTAAATCATCAAATTCATACAATCACGCACGAAAGTCAACAGTGACAAGGACTCTTGAATTATGACGTCAGATGGAATCGGGAGCGATGGTTATCGCCAAACAAAGGGCTCATCTAACTCATGGTAAAGAGCCTCTACATTTGTGATAGAGCAAGGCATAAAGTGTGAAATTGTTGATCCTATCTCAATGCTTTTGTTCCCGACTGTACGTTACGTGTCTGTTTAAGTTTTTTAAGTACAGATCGTATTTTTTGTACGAATGAATTAAACTTCCTAAGTCATAAGATACTTTTTCTATTGATATATTAGAAATAAATTTATATATGGTCAGCAGAAATGGGCACTGACAATTTGACCAATTTTTCTTCGCGAATATAAAATATGTCAACCATTTGGATAAATAGACAAAATTATTTTAAGTTTTATAAAATGTACAATGTACCTAATAAAAAAAATATATTGAATTTCGTTCATTGGAAACCTAAATTGCTGTTTTTTGATAAATTCATTTTAGCTGATATAATTTTGATCCTAAAGTCTCCTGCCAATGAAATAACGAAGCTTCGCGAACAACATACAGTAGCAAGGGAGCCCATGACTATATTAAATAAAAAAACACGCATGAATGCAGATCCGACGTGTCTAACCCTTTCACAATGCACAAAAAGACCAATTTTGTATGCGTACGTACCCGGTGTCTCGTTTCAATAAAGTGTAATAAAAAAAAAGATAAAACTTTTTTACCCACGATTCTTTGGGGTCACACATTTTTTTAAATAGGGTTGAATCCTTAATTTGCAACAAGGTGCATCGCACGCAAACGAAGGGATGCATCGAGAGATTTAAATGAGTTCTATAGTGAAAAAGTCTAAAGGGTTGAGCGCATGGTATTTTTTCCCATCGATCCGACAAAAGATGTTAGCATTGTTTGACATTGATGTGTCGGGAATATTACATCGATTGTTTATCGATTTGTACTTTCTCATGACCATACATTGCATACCGCTCTCGACTGTATCAATGAATGAGATTATGAGTCATAATAATAAAGTAGAAAGTAATCAAAATTAACGAGGGCACATTATTACCTCGCCGATTCTTCCCAAACATTTTGAAGCAAAATGTTTTTTGACTTGTACGGTAATTATACAAACGTAACGTCGCGCCTGTAATTCCCGAAAGGGGTAGGCAGAGGAGTGTACAACAACCCCCACGTTTCACCAGTTACGTTTATGTCCCATGGAATAGGTGGTGAGCCTATTGCCATACATCGGCCATAAATCCAGACTCCGAGTCACTATTAGAAATTCTAAATTAGAAAAATCCAATAGTATCCGACCCGGGATTTGAACCGAGGACCTCCCGATCAGCAGTCGCGCTTGCAACTACTCGACCAAGGAGACAGTCATTATAAGAATAATTTGCAAAATTACAATTGTCACATATATTTATAGTACTATAGTTAAATGCAAAAAAAATACGAATATTTACTCGTACAATCTTTGAGGCTCTCGGGTTGTGATCGGTAATAAGGAAACCAGTGCCTAATCTAAAGCGTGTTTTGGTGTTTAAGTGTAGATATGAGGCTGGTGGCGGTTTCGATGTTAAAAGTAAAGATAAACACGGCGAGTGTTTGCAATCAGCAAGCAACGAAGATAGGTTACGTATGCTCCTGGCTTGTCGGGCGTACCGACCACAGAATAAGGCGCTACATTCATTATGTTGTATATTCGTTCTAGTTGCAATTATTGTAGTCAATTCATAATCATATTACTTTATTTGTGGACATAGGGTATGTAAGTATTATATAAAAATATAATTGAATTTCCTATTAGTATTAATATTTAAAAAATGTTAAGTTTTTGAAAATAAATTGATTAAAATATGTACATCTATTTGATAGTAATGAATTTGTATATGATTTTAAATGTGCAACAAATTTTAATATTTGTATGTGATAAGAAATAAAATTGACAAGAGGCAAAGGCAGCTTCTAGATTTTATTTTGAAATTAGTATGTATTGGTTTTATAGCGATAAGCGATGTAATTATAATGGACAATATTACCAACGCAAACCGTAATTTTCTCAGACCCGAGTCTGTGGTTTCGCATAATTTCACAAATAATATACGTCGATAGAATTTATGTGCTAGATATTTAACATAGTTCCATCAATATATTGACTGTCAAAACAATAACGATTAATTTAAGGAAGCTGCCTAACTGCTATTACAAAAGAGACCTATTCGCCGCAAAGGCATCCGAGATCGATTCGGGCCCGAATAACTAAATGAATGAAAGATAGTTCATCGAGGGTATGTGTAATATTAGCGACGATATTATCCACCTTTGACTTGTTGTTTTAATTTTATCATTCTTCTAATATAACCAATGAGAATAAGCCAAAACGCCGGTTAACACTTAGACATAACTGAATTTATCATCAAATTGACATACGCATAATGTGATTTGAGATAACATCGGCTATTAAGTAGGAATTACATTGGAATGTGTCGAGTTACGTATCCAACACAAGCATGTTTCTACCTTACTATCTTTAAAACTAGGTGAAACGCGCAAGGATGAAGTTTTTGGACGCCCGCGTCTGATATAAAGGCGCTTACGAAATTTTAACAACGGTTCCTCCGTCATGACTTGGCATTAATGAATTGTAGTGCCGTAACATAGATAAATGATTTAGTACGAAAACGTAGCCTTGTATTATGGCTAAAATACATCGAGTTTTACAAGTTAGGTATACCGATAATTTTGTAATAAATGTATTTATAATGGATATCGTGGGAATTACAATATTATGAGTTATACTTACATCTCGACGCTTGTGAAATTCCATATTGCTTTTAATTAATTAGGATTAAATAAATACGTTTTAATAATCCGAATTAGACATTTATTGCGCCCTATGTCTAATTATTTTTGAGAGCGATATTTTTCCAGATGTAAATAGCGCGGAGAAAAATTGACTGCATTGTACCATTGTATACAGTAGACTCAAGTTTAAAAATTTTTCACACGGTATTATACAACTATTATTTATTGAGGAACTTACTTCATAATACTCATTATTCATTTCGTACTCTTAACCTTCAATATGTGTATCTAATCATTAAATTATGTCCTTAAACTAAGCTCAGACTGTCCATTAGTAAAAATACGTTTGAAGAAATATTTAAAATGAGACAATAGGAGTATAGAGTCACATTTTCGTTTAATCTTCTGACGTTAGAAAATTGTATCTGCGGTCGGTACGACAATAGGCAGGTAGGTACCTGCGTCCCGGCAGAAGCGGGCAATTTTAGAGCTCTGTCCTGTACAGGATTTCCCTTTGCGACGTGTGCCTTCAAACAGGAAAACGCACCCCTCTCCCACCCTGCTTAGTTGACGAACCGAACCCGCGACGCAAGGAACAAGCGGTCACGGAATTGTAAATAAACTGAAAAATATATTTTGTGTTTCATACATTTTCTTGTACATACATATATAGTATGTGAATTTTTTTATAATCATGTATGTTAAACAATTAAGTAGTTAATGACTAGTTAACGGTGTTTACTATTGCATTTGTATGTTATTGAAGTATTTACCTATATATACAAAATATGTCGTTAAATACATTACAAGACAACAAATTTTTGAAACAATTCTACGGCTATAGCATATAAAATAATATAATTTCGACAAACAATGACAATAAAGTGCACAAAATACACGCGAAGTATAAATTTCGGTGTGTAAATTTGTATAAAATAAGACCACTATTAAAAATGGACTATTACGTAAGCCGGATTCGCTGATCTCTAATATTCTATGTCTCAGATCTCGAGCCACCCTGCTTAGGCGACCAAACAGCGGGGTGGGCTATGTACCATCGCATGATATATAGTGCCCCTTAAACTTAAACGGATTACCTTTGATATATTACGTGGATTCGCAATTCAATCTCAGCTAGTCGATCTATCTTAGTACTTACGTGATTGGCTTTTGAGGTAGCAACAGCATATTATTCGCAAGTCCTTAGATTATGTTCACATCATTGTACCGGCTTTAGTGACAAGTACAATAATAGTTGAGCTTTTTAAATAACCTAACATTCTAAGACAATATTAGGACATTAAAAAACTTATAACAATGACTAAAGCTGTTAAGAAGATAAAAATATTAACTAGGCGTATGTCCACAGAAAAGCCTTTGTATTGATAGTAAAAAAATACAGCCGGCTTGCTACCTTGTCAACATCCGATATAAAGCTCTAGAGCGTGAATAAAATAGAGGTATAGGAAATAAACGATCTATTAGTTTCGATCTCCAATATAACAATCGTTCTATGGTTTCAGTAAACATTCTTTCATATAATATCTGTTATATGTCTCACTCAACAGTTCAATTTAAATGTATCTATTTTTTTATTTGTATGGGAAATACAACGAGAGCTACGACAATAATGGGGGTAGGTACATTGTTTTATTAAAATGCAGTTAGACAATATAAAATACTAATTATTTCTCGTCACTTGTATCACGACGGTATTGTTTTTATTTTACTGAAAATAGACTGCATAGAAAATGCCATTTTATAACTGATAACTAATAATTGAAGTGTATCTAAACAAAGCATACAATTATCAACTATTCTATATGTTTTCAGCTATTCCTAAGCTCAATGACACTCGAAAATGTTCATACAACATGAAAGCTCTCTAACATTTTCAAATTCTAGTGTGCCAATTATACATACATATGTTTGATAGGATCCACAATATTTGTGGTAGGTCCGAGCATAGCATCGAGTGCGATTGATTCATTGTTGATTTTATTATTGCGTTGATGAAATATTCAATCTATTCTCTTCATTAATACAATATACTCGTACAAAATCAAATCTGTAAGTTTTTTTGGAAAATTTTTAATAACTGTAACCACGTGCATTGAGTGCTCCTAACCCATTTTGTATTTCATATCTGGCATTAATATATTTTCATTGTGCGAATTTTAGAACAAATTTATGATAAAAAAAAGAAAACTATCATAACTAGATTCATCAATGAACGGTGCGTGGATGCCAACTTGTTTTGTCTCGCTATTTATTACTCTGTATCTTAGCTTTTGTCACCTTTAGTGCATGAACACAACGCTATGACACGAGGAAAATAATGAATTCTTTTATTTTTTTTTGCAGTTTAGTTTATTATACGTGTGTAAGCATATACAAACTTTATTGAATACTAAGAGGTATGAGAATCCAAAAAGTATTTAAACGTCTATAACAATACTTATACCCTCCTTACCAATTTGCGATATCTATCATGCAGTCTACATGCCATCTTCTTCTTAGCGTGTCGATGACAAACACATTTTAAGTCCCTAAATGGTTTTAGCCCAGAATTTTGCCACGCTG
>DWME01000156.1:0-42420 GCA_018244795.1 Parelbella ahira ahira | reverse complement strand
ACTCGACCCGGGATTTGAACCCAGGACCTCCCGATCAGCAGTCGCGCTTGCAACCACTCGACCAACGAGGCAGTTTATATTTCTAATTTCATTTAATATTCCTCATGATTGTTTATTTTTAATAACGTGTAGATTTGCAATGAAATATTCAAATTTTATTTATTTAACATTGTCAGTGAAATATTATAAAGCTTTTTTAACAATTTTTAGAATGCCAACTAATTTGAAAAAATAAGACAAAAAGTTAAAAAAAACTATAGACGTTATTGTGTTTTAGAAACGTTATATAGATCTATTTATATTACGGCAATAAACTTCTGTTAAAATGTTATTGATTTTAATTATTTTTTCTGTTGTCGTAGATATTTAGATTATGCAAAACGTTTTTATATTATACCATATAGAAATATATTTTTAGGAATTCTCAAAATGACACAAACACGGCTTATAGGCACACAGTTTAAAAAAATACTGGTTGATTTGATTTTTTTGATTTCACAATGCACGTTGGGAAATGGAATATTAAAAAAACTGGGTTATCTACACCATCTATTGCTTTTATGTAAATGTACTCTATTATTATACTGACAAAATGTATTACAAAATAATAGATTATATCGAATGACCGTTTTCATTATGATATGCTTATTATTTCGGTATTACAGAAAATTGACGATTTCACGTAAAACTTTTAAATTATACTATATTTGAATAATGTATTTGAATAATATGAAAGAAGTAAGTACATCAAGTCTGTAAGTATAGAGATTTAACACTCTTACCTACTTAGCTTAAGTTATTTGACCGTAAGCCTGACCTGTAATTTATTGAACATGATAATATAAAAAAGGAAATTAATGACTAAGCTTATGAAGTAGGTATTTTTATTAGCAAACAAAAATCTTAAATATGACGTTATATTCCATGACCGCGTCATGTGTTACATAGGAAACTGACCGGTATCCTCCAATACCACATTAACATTGACCGTGAGACAACATTTCGGAATAAACCAGTAGTATATTGTGTAACTTACATTCTGATGCTCTCTGAATCTACAATTCTTCGTATGATATCACTTATTGGTTTTGAAATACTTGATTTTTTGTCACAGAAATAGCTGATTGAAATGATGACTCTTCCTATAAGAGAAACAGATTGTATTGTGTTCTTGGTGTACCTACCTCCTATTAGTGAACATTAGAACATTGTTCCTAAAGATTAACTTAAGGTTAACTTGAGATGACTGAAGTTAGTCTGATAACTTAAGTGAAATTAAGTTAATCTTCAGGATATCTCAAATACAATTAAGTTAATCTTCAGGATATCCTAAATACAATTAGGTTAATCTTTAGGATTCGTATTTCCGATTTCAAATAGCTGTGTTTGTGACATACAGGTTATATATGTTTTTAAACTGTATTTATAGTTTTCGTACGACATTTCCCGCCAAAGGTTATATCTATATAATTATATCTATATAAAATTGAATTCATGTATATGAAGTAAGGGGTAATTTTATTGTACATTAAACAAAGTGACAGACAGAACGATTGAAGAGGAAAGTTTATATTAGATATAAATATTTAAAAAAATGGTTTGTCTTATAGGTACAATAACTAGGTTTTTCGGGAATCATAGCCAAACATTGCATTGCCGCCATTTTTAAAATGATGCCTATTCCATTCGAATTACTAAAATAAAATATTACTGTGTTTAAAAATAACTAAGCACCGTAACAATTTGGTAAATAATTTCGTTGGACTTGTTTATATACTTCATATGAATATTATTTTTATATAGAAGTTGATTTTTAATTATAAAACTTTATGACACGAAAAAGCTTGCTAAGATAACTAAGTCTTGCGGTTTTCGTTAGTAAAGTAAAAAATGGAAATACACTACTTAATTGTCAGAAAAAATAAGTATTTGTTTTTGTTATAAAGTGTAGGTACTGTGAATATCTCTGGTCGAGTGGTTGCAAGTGCGACTGATGATCGAGAGGTCCTGGGTTCGATTCATCGGTTGGGTACTATCGGATTTTTCTAATTTAGAATTTCTAGTATTGATTCGTGCCCTGTGAATAGCAATAAGTTCACCACCTGTTCCACTGGACGTGAACGTTACGGTAAAACGTAGGGGTGTACTATACTCCTCTGCGTAACCCTTCAGGGATTACAGGCGTGATGTTACACAAATAGTGATTCATAGACAAAAAGGACTTGTCCCTGTGGTGAGTATGGTCATCTAGCGGAACATTCATTCTATTCACAGAAATGCAAAACTATTTGCTTTGAATCATGCGGCAATCAATGCTTTACTTATATAAATAATAATTGAAGGTAATTGCAACGGTAAACCTACTAGAATATTGTTTATTATTACTTACAATTGATTTTACGTAATCATTGGTTAAATAAAAATAGAATTAAAAGAACATAAAATTTGGTTCCCTAATTTTAATAACAAAATTGTCATTGCATTTTATAATACATATTGGGTATTTTAGCCGCCATTGCATAATACCC
Source organism: Parelbella ahira ahira (assembly GCA_018244795.1). Classification (NCBI taxonomy): domain Eukaryota; kingdom Metazoa; phylum Arthropoda; class Insecta; order Lepidoptera; family Hesperiidae; genus Parelbella; species Parelbella ahira. The sequence goes on along the minus strand of DWME01000156.1, from coordinate 39,892 downwards.
ATTTATAGCTTAGGTATATATTTCGTCGTTAGTTTACAATCGGCCATAATATTATATTCTGATATCAACTTAGAATGTTACTCTTAATATATTATCGTCATAAACCCTTTTACAGTTCCACTTTTGGTTTCTGATAACTTGAATATAATTAACTTATGATATATTGAAATTAATCATATCGTAACCTAATTTCAACAGTAAACAATAATATAAATTGTTGATGAACATTTATGATAATTAATACCCTATTTCAATTTGTTATTATTATTTGTTGTTATTATTTGTTTTCACACCAGGTCCCTTACAGGGTAGGCAGAGAGCAATGATAAACCAAATATTCTCATTCTATGTATATCATACTCTTCATACAGGGGCGCCGGTTTTGGATACTTCTGTCTACATCTGTCCTATTTGAACAAGATAGAAATCTTGATCTAGGTTATCACCTAATATACCTTTAATTTGACAGTATATTCTCAATATATTTATTTACCAATCTTTGCAAATAAATAGGCTCACCACGTATGCCATGGGACCGGACGTAAACGTAACTGGTGGGAAGCGGGAGTGTACTGCACTCCTCTGCCTACTCCTTCGGGGATTACTGGCGTGATGTTACGTTTGCAAATAAATGCGTTAGAATTTTCAAATCTCACCACATTATGAATGTTATATGCTTGATAGTGTAGCATTCCAATGGATTGAACAATGCTATAATTAGACCTACGATAGTATGGACAACAGGAAGCGTACGCGATAGCCTTTGCTCTATCTAATTTATTAGAACTGTTCCAGTACAAAATCTCCCGAAATCCTTAACAGGGAATTACTTAATGTCTAATCGTTTTCTGGTTGTCTCAATGGTCTCGTAGTTACAAAGGCGGCTGCTGAGCAAGAGGACCTAGATTCGATCTCCGAGTCAAGCAAAATTTTATGGGGTATTTTTAACCTGTAATTCTCGCTAGTAGTTAGGTGTGTGACAATAGGCGCTGTGACATGGGACCTATATCATAACGTATTAAAAGTGGGCGTACTACACTCCTCTGCCTACCTCTACGATTATACAAGCATGGTGCAATGTTATTTTATATTTCTAATACCTATACCTATATAGTATAGATATCAGAAGTATAACATCTACATACAAATAAAGAGAAATTTTGTACAATAAAAAAGTAGGCTGTCTGCTAGTAATTCGTGCCTATTGAAATAAAAAAGTTACAAGTGTTGAGTTATAGCATGACGTCATAGGTTTATATACTGTGACCTAAATACTTCAGTAGCATTAAGGAAGTGAAGTAGCTCCAACGTTCTGCCCTTAATCGTACCAGGAAAATTGTTGTAATAATGATTTTACATTCATACATTAGGTATAATCGATACACCTACATGTATGTTATCGATACTTCAATGTTGAGGATGTAAATATCGATGTTAGATTGGAGCTTAAAGATTAATGTATAGATTATTATCATCATTTTTAAATTTAAAAATCAGTACAAAATTACACAGGCTTATAAGATCTACAATTTATTAAAAAAAACTAAAGAATATAGTTTGTGATTCTTCATAACCTGTTTAACCTCTCACCTCTTATTTCTTAGTAGGACCTATAATAAAATAGTACAATCGTGAAATTCAATAGTACATCTACTATATGTCTACCCATTCAACGAAATACAGGCGTTATATTACTTTAAAAGGTTAATATAACATTTTATTATGTTACGTTATGTTTTAATATCAGTATATTGAAATTTTGCATTTCTAATTTTAATACACAAAATAGTTAATCGATTTATTATAAATCGCTGTTCATCAAACGTCGATGTTTATGTGACGATATCGTTATTATATTCGAGATACATACAGTACAGTGAAGCCGAGTCATTCATCAATGAGCGAGCTGCTGCGATGAATCGTCCACCTTGGCCCATTTGGAGCAACAGCGGCGCCTCTCACTCGCTCGCCGGCCGTGCATATCCTTAATAAAGTACTTTCGATCTACTTCCGTTGCTCGCTTGTAATTACAAATATATCACTAATTAATTATTATTCAGTTAAAGGAATAATGAAATAGAAATTTTATTGAAGGGATTAAATGATGTTTAATTGAAAAGAAAAAGGAGATAGGGCATGCTTCGACATATAGAAAGAATGGCAGATAAAAAATGACAAAATAGATATATAGTACGTATGTTTATGAATGCAGGTACTGAGAGAGACTAAGAGTCGTGTATCTTGATCGAAAATGTTAGGTAGGTGTACCTATTGGCTAATGGAGTAGTCAAAAGTCTCCTAAGGTGGCGTGCGGATAAGGAAGGGTGTTTAAGAGCATAAATTTATATTTGGCGTTTGTTGCTGTCTGCCTAACCCATAAAAGATTTAGTGTGAATATATAACAATAATGGTAACTGAAACCAAATGGTGAATTAAAAGGGAATGTTAAACAAATATTCTCTTCAATTTACTCAAAACTGTCATAAAACATATTTACTGTATCTGTCCATCCCATGTTACAAAATTTTGTTGCTTGAATTATATGAAGCATTCATTTTGCCCGATCGCCTTGTTCGTCGAGTGACAGCAAGCGCTACTGCTGATCGGGAAGTTCTGGGTTTGATCCCCGAATCGGTACTGTTCGGTTTTTTGACTTGAAATTCCGAGTAGTAGCTCAGAAATCCCTCAATAAAAACGTAAAATGAAGTCTCTTTCAAAGCTGATATTGGTAGCATTCTAGTGTTGCACATGTCCGTGGGCGGCGGTGACACATCACGTGATCTGTCCGTTTCGGTGATTACATTATATGAAAAACATGGCCACTTTAGTTATTGTCATTTAATGGTTCAGCTAATTGTTCGGACCAATTAATTGAATAAAACACAATTATTTGCATAAATTAAAACACAAACATAAATTATCCATTTCGTTGCATATATTTCTATATTTTACAGCATACTTTTTAAAGCTATACAATCTATACAGCGTATCCAATGTACATGACTTATATCTAATATATATATATATACAAGGTTTATTTACAAGTTAATTTGTACGTGTAGTTTCACATCCGTATACTAACGAGAGATTTGGTTAAAAAACTTTCCGGATATTATTATTACTTCTCACGTATATGTAATATGCTACAGTGTACGACACTCTGCCTACCTCTTCGAGGATTACAGGCGTGATTTTACGTTTTGATATAACACGCGTCTACAGCACAAAGTTGTCAGTCATTTTATCGTTCTACCATGTCCGGGTCTCCTCTCAGAATGAGAAAGGTTAAAGTCTGTCATCCTGGACACGCGCGTTCCAGAGTCCAGACCTCCAGAGAACACTTTGGGGAATATTAAGATATGTGTAGGTTTTTATGACGTACTTCTTCATCGCAAGTAGAAATCAATGAAAACATTCGTTAGAACACGGATGTCATTTAAGATGTGGCGCAGGTCATCGAGTATCAAAAATCAGATTATTAATAGATTAATCAATACTTTTTAATATATATCGGCTGCCTCGTCGAGCGGTTGCAAGCGCGACTGCCGATCGGGAGGTTCTGGGTTCAAATCCCGGGTCGGATGCTATTGGATTTTTCTAATTTAGAATTTCTAGTAATGACTCGGAGTATGGAATTGCGCCCGGTGTATGGCAATAGGCTATTCCATGGGACTTAAATGTAACTGAGGAAACGTGAGCGTGTACTACACCCCTCTGCCTACCCCTTCGGGGATTACAGGCGTGATGTTACGCAACACGAACAGATAAGTTTTGATACCTTTTGATATTAAAAGCTCGTTAGTAGATGGTCAGTTTAAATACTTATTGGCTACGATACAATGACTAAGGCAAATTATGGCTTCATTCGTCTTACTCTAGGGTAAAAATATATCATATATACACTCTATCTTATATTATTTGGTGGAATGTACTAATTTCTTTCGTTGCTCTTTGAATCTTAAACTCTAATAAAAATAAATATGTAACCGCTGTCACAAGATATTTAAATATATTACAAAATTAATTACGGCTAAGGAATTTATACAATAAAAGACATTTTTTCATATCATCAATGGACAGTTTACAATCAAAATAATAGTACACGTACTTCAAACCGTCAATAGATGGAGCTGATACTGATATAAAATGTTTCATATATTTTATTTATTTGCAAATTTTCTCAGAGAAAAATTTTTTAAAATGTCAATTGAAGAAATAATGCAAAATTAATTTCGTTTTAAGAATAGTATACGTGCTGAATAGATAAAGATAAAATGTTACTTTTCGTATCAAAATCATGACATGTTGTACGCCGATTTGTTGTATTGCAACCTGACCACACTGGTCCTGGTTTCGGCCTGAAAAGATTCATCGTCGTCATTGCAGATTCTATTGTACAACATTCTACTCTCGTTTGCGAAAATGGTTCTCTCTCTATTATCAGCTGTATTGACAGGGTCAGAGCTGGAAATAAAAACTAACCACACATTGGCCATCAATTTAAAAAAAAATGGGAAACAGTCGTATTAGATTGTAAAAAGTGGACAGCGAGCACATCGGATAAGAAATAAAAAAAACCATTCGTATCAGTATGTGAGACGAGCGCGGTGAAGGAGCGAAGTTGCACGGTAGCGGCGACAGAGGGCGGTGCGCGGGCGGCGCGCGGGTTGGAAGTTGCGCGCGCGGGCCGGCGGCGCTGGCGGCGCTGGCGGCGCTGCGGGCGTCAGTTGGAGTGGTTGCGCGCGGGGTGGTGCGCGGGGTGGTGCGCGGGGTGGGGCGCGGGGAGCGGCTGCAGCGCGGGGTTGGCCACGGCGATGATGCTGTCGCCGCGCGCCGCCACCACCTGCGGCCGCGCCTCCTCCGCCTCCTGCGCCAGACCGCCGTCAGACACCGCGCCACTACCCTAAGTTCCTACACCCTACTTTTGGCCTCACCGAGCTATTATTATGCAATAAGCTACCCCGGTTGCTCCTTAAGCAAGTCTTAGTCAATGTTCACTAATTGTTGGTCAAATTTCATGAGGGGAACCCAAGCTGAAATTCTCATGGCAATGGGTAATAGAAGCAACCTTGACATGTATGAACTATAAATGAAATAAATCTCACAGGCGGTGGAGTGCTGGTGCTGGAGTAGGAGCACCTGGAGTCGGCGTCGTCGCTTTCAGTCTTCATGCCCCACCAGCTAAAATAAAAATGAACTAACAATAACTGCACTCCTCTGTCTACCCGTTCAGGGATTACAGGCTGAAGGTATAAAAAAGTTGACCCTTAGAGCTTCGCCAGCGGATAGCCCGGTAACGACCGGGCTACCTTACTAACGAGTAAGGTATAAAACTATCTGTAAAATCATAGCAAAGGTTTATACTACCAACAGACAGGCAAAACTGGATACAACAAGTCAAGAATAGAATATTATAAAGACAAGTCGGTCAGAGCTTCGATTCTTATTACGTTAGCATACTTTCCTTCAATCGTGGAAACTTTTTGCAATGTATGCTTGGGGAGAAAATTATATTTACGTTACCTGTGATTCGAAGCACTTCTAGCGTTATCGGGGCTGGCTCGGACACCGTTGCCATCTTCTGCGTCCTGAAAGAAAACAATATTGTTAGAGTCGATTCTAATAATTTTAGAATATAGAGTACACACACAATAAATTCTGATTAAATATTATGAGTTTCTGACTATTTCAAGATTCAATATTTTTACAATATATGAAACTTTTCTAATAAATAAACAACTTAATCTAAACATACGCATGCATGTACATTAGAAATGATGTGCATATCTTACAATGTGGGAATAATTTGTTTCTACTCACCGTTACAAGAAGCCAAACCAGTAACTATAATGAAATAAACTACAGCGTAAGTAAAGGCTATAGATAGAATATAACAAGGCGTTCGATTGACATGCTCACCTTTACTGCGTCGCGAGATAATTAATATCTAAAACAAATACCAGTATGATAAAAGTTCTAAGTGTCCATTACGTTTTCATCCATTAATAGAAACAAATAAGACAAGAGAATTAGTAATAGAAGTATTTTAGATATGGTGTATTACAAGGAAGAATATTTGGGCCACTAATTTTTATATCGTAAATCGTTTAAAATTGAGGTTATTTCGATAAAAAATCGTTTACTTTATATCGAGTTATTATATTTATTATGTTCTCATAAGAGAAAATTTACTAAAAAAATTATGTAATAATCTAGCTACGTTACTTAAATTTAATTTATAATTATAATTTCAACTAAATATTTACATTTTAACTAAAACTAAAGCAAAAACAAAATGTTTTATCTATTACTATTGTTACTTTATTATTTCGTTCAGGTACTACGAATCCAACTAGATTCTTTTATACCAGTACTCCTAGAAGATCCTATTAGAATATGTTTAATCTCAAGCACTAGTCCCCTGCCAAGTTTTAATTGGATATTTTTCTTGATCAGTGATACTCTACTTAAGCAAAGGTCTTTTGTTCATTTTAACTTTATAAAATGTTGGTTTTAAGACCCAGATAATATCAGGAAGAGCATAACTCGTTTAGATGCCGGGCAATAACCAGGAAATCCGGAAAGTTTTGATTTCGTGACAGAAAACGTACAATTTTGTATATGCCCCCAAAGCCATCCTTATTACGTTTTGCTAATGTTTGTCCATGATTTATACTGATGAGTAATGGACCCTAAATCCCAGTTAGTGCGTGCAGCCGGGTTAGATGAGTTAAGGTGTGCAGCGGAGTCTAGTCTGTGAGGTCTACGTGTGCGGGCGCCACCTGCCGCGGCCGCTTGGCGGGCGTCTCGTCCTCGTCGCGCTCGCGCTCCTCCGCCGAGCTCGTCGGGGGCATCCTGGAAGGATTATAAACAATTAGTTATTGTAAAAATTACATTTGTGTTCATGGATAGGCGAATATAGACTGTAGCATTGTTTACACTTTTTACTTGGACTAATGATGATATTTTATATAATATAATCTATTGTGTTTAAGCGTAACGAATTGAATTATTTTTCCAACTCTTAAATTGCGAATTCGGCTCGGAACGAAAAGGTTTCTTTTTCGAACATACTACAACTAGATAAGACTATGAAAACGCAACTGCTTCTTTTCATGTCCTAAAAAGATAATAGTATCCAATAGAAGTCGCCATGTACTTTTGATTATCGAGGCTTCAGTCCAGCAGTTAGACAATGACCAGACTTTAGAGATTAGTAAATAGTGGTATCCACACCCATGCTTGGAGTAATGGAGCCCAGCACGTCTAACGAGCTGGCGGGCGAGCGGGAACAGCTCGTCGCGTCTCGTCAGCAGCGCTGGCACACAGCGACATATTTGGGCTGCGGCCTCGTTCACCATTACCTGAAAACAGGAGATTACAACAATCGATAAGCGCATAACAAAAGATTCACTTATGAAGTTTCAAAAATTAAGATAGCAGAGTTAGTATCCGAATGAGGTTTGATTATATTATATTAAGAAGAAGAAGAAGAAGATAAATAAGAGACGTAAGGTTTTTAAGTATAAAAATATTTGGGAATGTTGATTTCTGCATACCCCGTAATTGATATGATGGGGTGATGTAATAATAATAGATAATAGTTACTACGATTTTCTAACAGACAAATAATACACTGCCTCATACAGAAGTTCATTGTGATTTAATACTGGCAACAAATCTTTTTATTTCGTTGGTTCTTCATAATTTAATTTACAGTAATATTTTGATTGATATTATGGTTGATTGGTGATTGAGGAATATAATATTACCTCAATCAAGATTTTGGATTAATCAGACATACCTCGTGCAATGTTAACGGCTTCTCCGGTTTCCGTTTGCAGTCGAACCTGCCATAAATCGCCGCGTACTTCCTTATCTCCTCCATCCTCCGCGGATCCGTCTCCGGCATCATCATCACCAACTCCAGATCCTTGCACATCTTCTTCTTCGTGTTCTGCGGCTTTGGCTCCAGCTGTGGCAAGTGCTTGCTTAACTTCTCCGCCGCTGCCGCTAACTTTTGTACATGAACATCTAGAAGAACTGGCGTCAACTGGACGGGTGATGTGACAGAACTTGGACTAGATCCAGATGAGGCTGGAGGACAAGCGCTTTGGGGGGAGAATGATCTCGCCGTTGAAGTTACTGGCGTTGCCGGCGCTGGAGACGAAGGTAACATGATTTTGGTGAAGGTATTCGGCGGATTATGTACAGGACTGGCGTTGGGAGCCGATGCGGTGGACCCACAGCTATTTTCGGGCGCTCCCGGGGACGGACTATACATGGGTCTATTATTATCTGGGGACGCTACTGTCCGCGGCAGTACGTTTGGTATTGACGGAGGCATATTTAGGAGTCTTTGGTTGCATTGGATAAAAGGGTTCTCGGAGGGACAAATATTGGGGACGATGGGGATTTGGAACAGGGCTGGATTATTGACCCATTCTTGAAGAGCCTTCTGGAGTCGTCTCACATGAAGCGGTTTAGAGGCCATGCCAACAAGGGCCATGATTTCTAAAAACTCTTCTTCACCAGCGTCGCACAGTTGCTGCACGTCATCACCACCTAGAATTTAAGAGATAAAATAAACGAATAAAATAAAAATGTATAGGTACATTTTTAATTTGTCTACTTTATTTTATAATACTTTAACATCAGTAATATATAATAATATAATAATTATGTAATAATACAATGAAATATTATTTGTATTTAATATTTGTATACCTAAAAAATTTCTAAACATATTATTTAGCATAATTATTTATCAAACATTTAGAGAACAAAAAATTATTATACAAACGAAGCTAAAATTAATTCGCGAAAAGCTACCAATATGATGTATGACAGTATGTATACATATACTATATGAGATAACAAAATGTTTTAAGGAATTATAATCAAAGATAACAACATAAGCTAAATAGAAAAATAAAATAAGTGCCTAAATAATCAGTATACTGTAAATTATAAATAATCTTAGTTGCTATAACCAAGACATCTCTGAAGCGACCACGGACCAACAGTGTGCTCATAGGAACACCGAAAAAAACTCTTTCTCATCATTACAGGAACAAGATCAAAAAATATATTTACATACGGGAAAAAACGCGCGGCGTCCCATGCAAATTCGTTTTTTTCCCTCCATTTTTACTTTTTAATTCTGGCAATTACTCGAAGGGTTTGGCCGGTCTTATTCTTTTGTTTTTTTTTTGTTTTGTTGCTTATCCCGAGCCCCTTCGCAAAATGGTCACGTAAGACATTTGCATATATGCCTAAATTAAGAGTGTGAGTGTGTGAGCTAATGGTTTTTGTACAATCACACGTTTTTATGATCACTGAAGAGTCGCTGTTCGGAAGATTATGATACTCTGTGTTATTATTATTTGAGATTGGAAAACTTCTTTTTTTGGTTTTTTGTTTTCTTGAAGCGTTCCATGTTTGTTACCATAGTTATTGTAATGGGGACAAAGAGTATACGTACGTTTATAGTCAGCTTTGTCGTATTCATTTAAATATTGTTGTAACTTGTTTTAAAATTGCAATCAAGGTTATAGTACTGTTTCTACTAGGTACAAAATGTTTTAGTAAGTCATAATTGTTTTCTAGCATATTATCACGCTGTATTAATTTTATATATCGGTACTTACAACATATTATATACTCCAGAAAAATTTTACGGAATTTCAACCTCAATTTTAAAACTAATTCAATAAACTGTCATTAAAATAAAATATGATATCAATTTATCGCAATTATTTCAGATCACATCTTTTTCAGAATGCATATAACCGTGCGGGTCTTAATTACGAGAGGCCTATGTCTAACAGTGGGCTTCTAAAAAGTAGATGTTATCTCCTTCATAATATAAGGACTATGCAACACCGGTACAGAGGGCGCCACACGTCAATAAGATGGTATACCATACCCATCTCCAGCAGAGTGTCGTAGTAGGCGAGCAGGCTGGCTCGCTGCATCACGCGGTACAGCTGCAGCTCGGCTTCGTTGGCGGGTGCTGACGTCACCACCACTGCAACCAGATACGGTACATGGTAAAAATATCTTAGGTCCTAAGACTATAATATTCTGTGCTTAGGAAAACTACTCGGGCATTGTACAGTTGTAGAAACGGAATTTCGTAAACCAAAAAAAAACTTTATTGTTTTTTATAGTCGAGTCATCATCATCATTAACCCTGTTATATTTTCACTTTCACAGAAATATGTATTTTTTTCAAAATTACACGGATTAAGTACATAGTGTACCACACTAGCACACCAAAAAAGAAATTCTAAGGTGTGTGGTCTGCCAACCCGCAGTTGGCCAGCATGGCAGTATGACCTTAACCCTCTCATCGTGAGAGAAATCTCATATTCCAACAGTGAAATGATAAATGGGTGGATGAAAAAAAATGTATGTAGGTACCTAAGTTTCCTCACGATGTTTTTTTTTCACCATTACCCTTAAAACACATCTAATTTACAAATATGAACACACAATTATTTAAACCCAGGACCCAGAAATAGGAGTCTGAATTTAAAACTACCAATCAATGCTTTTTACTTACATTTGGAACAGTACTGCAATCCTCTGCGTATCCCTTCGGGGAAATACTCTCATGATGTTATATCACTAGTTATTTACTATCATTACCTAACAATTTATTAATTAGGATATAGCGTATACTGGATAAAACTGATTAAGCTCTAAAAATACTGAGTGAAGAGACCGGTTGACGAGCTATGACCAGACATGGCAGCCGCAACACCTGCAACATGTCTTCATATAATTTCACGCTACATTGTCCACTAATGATTAGACGGACATTTGAAATGATCTATGTCATAATGCGTCTGTTTAAACACCATTGCGCACTCTATAAGGCTTGTAAGTTTGATAGCCGTACTTCACCAGCATTGTATCATCAGCGTAAGTTATTCTTGGACACAGATCTCCTCTGGGGGGTGTTTGCTCATAATCTCCTTGCTGGACATACAGATTGGCATCGTTCTATAGTTTGTTTATAATAATTAACTACATAGTCGTTTTGGATATGCCATTATCAGTGAAGTTAGTATTAATTAGGATGTATCCGTTTTATCTGAGTGCTGAGATGGTCGCGTCGAACAGTATAAATATAAAAAAAACAACAAATGACATCAGCGTCATAATTTTAGCATATTCATATCCATTGCTCGACATAGGACTATGCGTACTGTAATCTGTTTAAACATAGGCGTCAGAAATTGGAATACCCATACAAAAGCTAATTTTCTTATCACAATCGTTATGTACAATTGTTGTTTTTTGAAAAATATAAAAAAAAAAACAAATTTCTAAACAATAACTAACTGTAAGATGTGAATTAATAATGTGTTTTGGTCTCGACTCCATTATTGCAGTTGTAGGTACCTTTTACGTTCTGGTTTCTTGTACCTATCGTAAGTTCTGCCCGTATATAAGTTTTATCTATACATATTATATAAATTATTTCTATTAAATATTTGGTATTTCTAAAATATTCAATTGAATACGTATTTCATTGTTGTTTATTGATTCAGTGCATCAACTGATATACATATATAGTTGTCGTCGGTAGGAATCTATCTCAGTAAATTAATAAATGTGTTGTGTAAGAAAAGCTGGAAAAAGTTATATCACATATTCATTCTCCTTATAGCGTCCTCCTTATAAAATTTAACAAGCTGAAAACGAAAGCAGACTTGCGTGCCAGCAACAGTTTCGTTCCAAATCGCGTGCGGAAGGACGCTCACAAAAAACAACCCCTTTTAATACCAACCCCAGTTATTACCGAAAAGAATCGTTCCAACCGTTAGCGTGATGGAAAATAAATTGATGAATAAAATTTTACATAAAAGGGGTGCCCGTCCTTTGTTGCGCGGAACGGAACGGGCCGAGAGAGCGCCAATGTGATCTGTTCGCGGGAAAAATATCGATCTTCGTAGCTCATAAAAAAAATGTTACCACCCTCAAAATAGCAACCCCTGGGAGCTATTGGTTTTTGTAATTAAAAAAAACCGTGGGGAGGCTTAGCTCCACCCCTGGCGCAGGTAAAAAATATGTGTTAGAAAAAATGTGTCTAAGCTTTTTTCTATTATATAATTTTGTCGTAGTACAATGGTACGACCCATACATAATATAATATCGTGATGTATAGTTCGATGAACGTTATGTAACGTTACAGTTTGATAATCAACTGAGAAACTGGATAATAGACTGTTCAATATAGCTAGTTATGATTTAAAACAGTCTCTAAACTTGTTTAGGAACAGAAAACCGTTGGTTGTCCTAAGACATTATTCGTATATTATATATACATACATAGGATATTATTAATTTATTTAGCTAACGTTTCGTCGTTACATTCGACCAGGCTCAACATTGTCAACATTGTAATAAAATTATAAAACATCATATATCAGATATGTACTTATATCGCAATTATAATATTTTATACTTCGGTTAATAGGTACCTATATAAAGATGATTTGACTGCTTCGTTTGATAGAGTGGATACAAGCGCGACTGCTGATGAAGATACCTTCGGTTCGATCTCTGGGTTGAACTATTGAGTTTTATAACTTGAAATCCCCAGTGGTACCTCCGAGTCTGGACTTGTACCCGGTGTCTGGCAACAAGGTCACCACCTATTCAGTGGTAGGACGTATAACATAACTGGTGAATCATGGGAGAGTACTTTACTCCTCCGCCGGGTACAGGGAAAATTGTTTCCTTGTCTCAGGGAAAAACAGATGTCAAGTATAATAAATGTAATTGATCACAAATGATTTAAATTATGAAATTAAAAAAAAAATATGTCACCCAGAAATTATGTCCTCCTGTCCTGACATTTAATCATAGACAGAAGCAATGAAAAAAATATATAATTAAATTCAAATCAACAATAATAAAAAATCTAAAACTTTTTTTCTCATAAATCATTGAACGTCATTCTCGACACTTTCTCAGGCGAAATACACCAAAAAAAGAGTGAAAAAAAGTTCTTTCTCTCTTCGATGTCCAAAAAACATATTTGCATAATCTGTGAGGCTAAAAAAATCGCCACAGAATATGCAAATCGCACTAACTAGTTAGAAGGGCTGTTAGGACCGTGTGGCCTCGCAAAAAAAAACAAAAGAATGTAGGTTTTTTTTAATTTTATGAAAGTGGTCACGTATATTATTCACATCAGTAAATTTAATTAGATGCAAGTCTCACGATGTCTTAGATGCAAAGTTTTTTGCCAAGATTGCAGAAGTTGTTTTTTTTTTGTCTTGAGAATATTTTATAGCTTCAATTGTATGGAAACTTATTCTAAGCATTGTAACAATGCAATATACATATTATACATTGTAATATAATGAACTATTCCTTTTTTTTGGATAAAAATAATTTTACGTACAACATATTAATATACCAATATTTTAAAAACGCAACATCACGCTTGTAATCCTCGAAGGGGTAGGTGGAGGAATATAGTACAGTCCCACGTTTCACCAATTACGTTTACGTGCCATGGAATAGGTGATGAGCCTATTGTCATACACCGGGCACAGATCCAGACTCCGAGTCACTTGAAATTCTAAATTAGAAAAATCCAATAGTACTCAACCCGGGATTTGAACGCAGGACCTCACGATCGGCAGACGCGTTTGCGACCACTCGACCAACGAGGCAGTCAAAAGTAAGTATTTTAAAAAGTAAATGTACATATTTACGTTGAAAGTTGTAAAAACAAAATTTTGAAAACAAAAAAAAATACTTTTTCTTGTTTTACCAAAATCTGCCCAGATCGAACCCACAACAATTGCATGGCATCGGAATAGTGACCACTAAGGAAAATGGATCCTCAAAGTACTTTCAATAAAATCATTTGTTGTCATATTAAAAATAATACATACACCTCCTTGGAGACTAAGAAACACTTATAACTTTGTAGTGGTTATTGATTATAAATGATTCGTAAAGTGAAGCAATGCGGAGAACGCTAAGCTTTTCGGTTTTGGTCACTAGAAGCCGTTCCCAGATATTTTTCCTAATGTTAGTGAGTGAGTAAAACATAGTTGTAGGTTTTAAATTATTCGTAAGATTAAACAATGCCGAACGCGATCTACCTACTCTTGAATGGGGGCCTGAGACCGGTGCATTAGGTATGTTACCTAGGTTCATAGGGCACGTAAAACATAGGGCCTGGCATGTCATATTTAGTTTGTCAGTTAAAGGTACGTACATAGGTACACTTGTATTATAAGTACATAGGTACCTTGAAACCCTAGAATAGCGTAAGTAATGGAATAAAATTTCCTATGTTCACGCCGTTGGGAGACAGATCCAGTCGCAGTGCCCAATACTGAGAATTTAAACGTTAGCACATAAAAAAATACTCAAAAGTTGTTCTAAAATATTGTTGTAAAAGTAAAACGATTTTGTGGCGTAATAGAAAAAGTGTTGTAACCAACATTAAAATATAATTTAATATTTAATTGCAGATGTTTTCGATGGTATTGGTTTCCGACTGAAACTCGATCTTCAGCCGAAACCAAATACATAATCGAATCTTTGACTATTGTTTGGCCAGGCTACTTTTCTTGCTCTCTGCCTATTTCGCAAGAGACGCGTCGTGATCACATAAGAATAATAATAATAACTTCTTAACCGTTAAGCAAAACTGCAACTGGGACTAATATTTTTAGCCGATATTTGTCAAATTCGACACCAAAACTTCAGTCGCACAGTTATAATTACAATCTCAATACGAAGTTTATTCCCATCTTAACACGAAACTATAACATATATTACTAAGGAAACCTGTTTTTATAAGACAGACATCATTATTAAATTTCCCCGCAGAAACAATTGAACACAATAACATTTTTTATCATAATGTTGGCATTATTGGTACTGGTGCAAAATAAAAAAAAAACATTCCCATGACGACAACGAACGAAAATGGAACGAATAATTACGTATCTCGTTATCTACCGCAAAGAACACGTGCAGCGTTCAGCCAAAGTGTATTTAAATGCAATAAGAACATAATTAGCGTATTCGCAGCGTCTAAAACTCATGTTTGCTCACCCTTCTAAGCAACTTCAATACGTAATCCGGATACTAAGGTAATTTATTAAGGGATAAACAAAAACACGCCTTTGTCAATGTAAAATTTGCATAAGACGCTTCGTTCTTTAAAAAAAAGGAATGAGTTGCGGTTTTCCAATTCATGTTCCGTACATGCTATTTTGGTATATTTGTGACTTAACGTAATAGTTTAATTAGTTCCTATTAACGCAGTTGATAATTGTAGTTTCTATTTATTTTTGTGTAATTTTACATTTTTTTATTTGCATTTTTTATTGATAAACAAAGTGACAGTAAAATGATGTTAAAAATAATTTCTTTTTTTTTCCAAACGGCCAATGGGATAAAAACAATTAAATCATGTACGTACATCAATATAATTTAAAGATCATAATAATAGTAAATTCTAAGAATGATTACTATAATCTAGTTATAAAATAATGCCAAATTACATACCTTTGAACAAATAAAAATTGTCTATTAAACAATCTATAGTAGTGGTGACACAACTTTAAAGCAACTGACGGAACTCTAAATTCAAAAGTTCCCAGAGAAAAGGCGCTAATGACAGAGCCGATACAAGACAATATGGCGGGATATGTGCGCGCAACCGATTAGCTATTCCGCAGTGATTGATATGCGCAATGCAGAGGGTTTATGAATATTAATGTGGCCTTTGTACAGGTTTAAAAGATTTGGATAGCTTTTTTTTGATGCGCGACATCCGTGCGAAGTTCTTAGGTTCGTGACTGTTTGTCTCTGGATGTGATTTAAAAGTTGCCAAGTAAGGGTTGGGGGTCATGAGGTCAGGAAGCGAATTTGGCAAGAACTGGCTACACAAGTAACCGATATCTCAAATTTCCGTTATCTCATTCGGTTCATTCACTTTTTATTTTTGAACTTTATGTGATAATATTTTACGCTATATTGAAGTTTGGACTGAGATAGGCTGATGATGTGTGTGTGTGTGTGTGTGAAGTTAGTAAAGCTCTATTAGAAGAATACTTAAAACAATGTAATAATTTAAAAAATATATCAATAATATAATTTTATTATTACACGGTTCGGTGAAGTCTAAATAGGATCCTTTAATTACATAAATTTATATATGCATAATATATGTAGGTATACGACTTATACGATTAGTGGGTATACGATTTTTTGAAAATTAAATAATAGATATAATTTTACAGGGTACAAGTTTAGTAAAATGAAATCATTAGCAGACACTAGACAATTGCATTTTTAATATTTATCGAATAAATGTACAAGAGATACTATTAAGATTAATTAAAACAAACGAATTAAGCTAAAATTAAGAGTATAAGTGAACATAATAAAAGCAATTAAGTAAGTACCATACATATTATTGATTATTTTTAAACTGTTATATAGGTGTTTAAATGATTTATATTTTTTATTTGTTTGAGACTGGCTGAATTAACTGTACAATTATCGTCAAGTTGGGACTTAGAGGAGCAAAAAACTCTTGGCGCCAAAGCACAATACAGCCACACTAATAACGAAATGTAGATTAAAAAATCTCAATCCCACACTTCCGTCGAGTTTTTACACCCAAAGACAATGACTAGTCGATTTACATACGAGATTAGGGCCGAAAAACCTCGGTGTGCTTTTTAAAGGGTTTTTTACGTCAAATTGAAAGCGAGATTCGAGGCAGGTGCTGCCCAAACACTTTTTCTAGTAATTAATCAGTGTTGCATCTGTTTCGTAATTACTGGCCGGCTTGAAGGGTTAATCAAATATAATAAAGAAATTACGACGCGATTTGACGGACATGTGTTTTTAGATCTGTGATTTGAAATTTAGATTAGTCATCAGTTTGTAATTACAGCTAAAATGGAATCGACGAACGTTTTTTTCTGAACTCTCCAGTAACCCATTTAAAATTATTTCACCCTAATCTTTCTAAAAATAATTCATGCTGTAGAAGATTATTTTAAATAAGAAATATATATAGTATTAACGATGTTTGTCTATATTAAGAATCTTATTGTCCGTATGATACGAAAAAAATTCTTAATATTTTTTTTTAAGTAAGATATCATTATATTTCTTACTAGTTAGCAATTATCTATCAGTTTAATCCATCATCTATTACGTCTTTTATTATTAACCGCAAGAACCGTAAATGTTGTCTCGTAAAGATCGATAATTAGCGATAAGACCGCGTTTTATATAACTTTTTTTATTCTAACGTTATTGTATGTCAGATAATTGGTACCTAATAAAGAATATGTTATTATGTATAATTAATGTGATTACTTCGCGTACAATTGGATGCTAATTAGTAGTCGACATAGTTTTGCAAATATAAGCTTTCATTAAAAGTCAATTGTTGGCAGATCGTGGAATGGTGTGATCTGCTTAGGCACAGGTAATTGTCCCGGCCGACTGTCACCAGCGTAAGTGGTGCGAGAAGCCGTACTCTGCGATACCCAACCCGCATGCCCGGCGTGGGGATTATGGGCAAAAACCCCTCAGGAGAGACCTTTGTTCAGCGGTGAACTTAAACAGGTGACGACGATGATAAAGATAATATCACTTGGACGCTATGATGTCAAATCTACTTCTACATATTATTACCTACATATAAGATTATTTAATTGGATGTTTATTAAAGTTCGCCTGTAATATTATTATAGTAAATTTAATTTCCATATTTAGATTTTCCTTTTTCATATAACATACATACATATACGATAATAATAATGTTTTAGGACATCTCCAAATACCGCTATCAGATTCCAAAGTATCAAGACATCCTGTGTTATGGTAAACAGACGGCCGATACACTACATATAAAAAAACATATAAATATGTACCTACATACTTATATAGGATTACTTTCATCCAAACAGACATAGGGAAATGCTTATGCTTAAAACAAATGGGAATCGAACCCACAAACCGGACACGACGGTTAGGTTCACTAACCACCGTACCAATGGGCCAGTCAATAATTCAGTAATAATAATTTCAATGGTATATAACTTCTTTTCTGATATCTAATTGATAGATCTGTTGTGCTAATATGTGTTGCAATGTCATGTACGTAACATGACATTGAAAATAAATAAATTTGCTGAGATATTATTAATTGCCAGGTAAAATTGTCAGTGCGGTACCAGAGTGTGTCAATGTGTCACGCATAAGCAAACAGTCCGTCAGCGCGCCCTCAACCCTTTGCCTTCCGCCGACAGATGGCCCGCGCTAGGGCTGCGGGTCGGAGCATTGAGACCGCTTATAATATATACATCATTACAGTAATTCGTTCTACGTGTACGCATTCATTTTAGTATTGTGTCATCACGCTCGGTCCCTCATCGGGTAAACAGAGCACCAATTGCCAAATACGCTTTTTATACATTCATCATTATACACGCATGCCGGTTTTGAAGACTGTTGATTCTATAACAACATATTAGTAATCAATAGAATCGAAATTTTTGCTCTTTGAACATTAAATCATATGTATATTCCTGGAACAAAGTAATAAAGACATCTGTGACTATGGAAAACGATATATGCTGTGTCTGCGGTTTAGTGATATTTCTTATCAAGTACATATTCACACCTAGAGTTAATAATTCACATGTGACTAACGCAAATGGAACTTTAATTTAATACGAGGAGTACAGACATAATGAAAAATAACATTTACCTAATATGTATTTTAACTTTCAATATGCCGCTATGTACTGTCAGCCCTATACCTTCACCCTCAACCGCGACCCGGGGGTGGTCAGGGACGGTATAATTTTCATTTTTTGTGTAGATATTTCAAAAAACGTAGGTGAGGTGCTAACGAAGCCTCCCCGAGGTGGTAATTACGGCGCAATGAAAAACATGTGTAAACGGCCTAAGTGGCGCCCTCGGCTAAAAGCTTCGTGGCCGTTTTATTTATCGACTTTTAGTGGATCGATGGAAATTAAAAGCATTTTAATTGCACAATAAAATAATTATATTTCCTAAAATTTGTGATAGTCACGAGACAGCGCATCCCATTCAAAATCTGGATGCCACGCGGAAAGACAATGAAGTAAAAGTGAGGATTTATTCTTATGTATTTGAATGCAATGACAATCGCAGTACCTACCATCTGCTGTAGAACAGGCGGAGTATTGTCCCGTTACTCTTCTTAGAAATTTTGTACCACTAAAATTCAAGCACTGAGGACTTCTAATATTATTACCTACATCTTTATTTTTAACCAATCGATGTTTACTAACGCAAGACGACCTAGACTTTCATTTCGTCTAATTCATTTTATTTATACATTGATAGGTTAGATTTTGAACTGGCACTAAGATCACATAGTCATCATCATTAACTATTTTTATCGTTCCATTGTTGGACATGAATTTCTATTCAGAACGACAAAGGTTAAAGTCATAATCTAAGATTCGATTTAAACGAACCAGTGCCAATAAAAAATATTAAATAACATACTTACTATACAAATCTCCCATTCCGTGGCGTACAAACTACAGATACAACCCCAAATAAACCAAAGGTATCGTCCAGAACTTTTTATTACATCCTCTTCACCATTTAAAACATCTTACAGGAAGTTAAAAAATCATTCCAGAGGGGTCATTCATTCCCACACAGCACCTTACGGCCAGTGAAAAACAAACTAATAATTTTTAATACTGGCAACCCTTCCGTGTTTTTAAATTGTCGTTAGTCCATTCAGTCTTCCGTGAGAACGTCAAACAGATAATATAGAAAAAACAAAACTGTACAGCGCAAGAAGGTATTGTAAAAAGTGGCTATGAGGGAGCGAATGGATTGTTTTCCGGAGATTTTAGGTTAAATCTATTTGACAGATGTCAACATTTGTGCTGATATATTAAAAGTATTACGTTATTACTGTACTGTATTACTTCATAGTCAGAAATTTCTCGAACCAGCGTGCGAGTATACTTAAAGTGATGAATGTACTGTAGAAGAAACAAATGTTCGGAGATGTAGAAAGAATGGCATGGAAAATGGAAAGAATTAAAGAGAATTACAAAAGCGAGGGAGATCAAGACTTACCTATCTTGACCAAATAGGTCGTATATTGGCTGGTGGAGGAGTCCGGCATGCGCATATGAAAACTATCTATAGTTTAACTTATTATTAAATTAAAAATGCTTACCATAGCGAGTAGGTAACATCTGATCTGATGTAAGAGGAACTCATTTGACTATTTAAACGGACGGAGAGGTATTGCCACAGGTGACGGCTACGTAAATAAATCTTGTGTATTACTTTCCCGCGTAATCTGGTATACGTTTTATTAACAAAAGATATCTAAAAAATATTGTGAATTGACTAACCTTAGCTCGGTAGATTCAATTTTATCAAATTGAATATTGTAATACATATAAGTATTCATATTGTAGCCGTCCGTACTCAAAAATGTTCCAATCAATGAAATTCTCACGTTAGATTCATTAGGGCCCTTTTTACATCCTCTCAGCCCTCTTGCTTCCCCTTGCTACAGGCGAGGTCAGAAAAAATCACTTTTGTCTATTGGGTTTCCGCGCTTCTAATAACTTTTTTATTTTTTCGAAAAAAAGCTTTTTTTATTTTGAACGTAACATCACGCCAGTAATCCCTGCAGGGGTATGCAGAGGAGTGTAGTGCATTCCCACGTTACACCAGTTCATTTATGTTCCACAATGGAATACGTGGTAAGCCTATTGCCTTACAACCGGCACAAATCTAGACTCCGAGCCACTAATAGAAATTTATACTAGAAAAGCTAAGTTAGAAAAATCCAATGATACTTAACCCAGGAATCGAACCCAGGACTTCTCGATCAGCAGTCGCGCTTGCAAGCACTAGATCAACGAAGTATTCTAAGTACCTATAAAAATAGAAAAGTCAAATATAAAAATGTATATTTATTTTACTTGAATTTAAATTGGAAAAATATAAGTAGAGACCTACATAAATTGTTCTTATACTACTTTATCATTGTTATAACAATCACTAACCCTAAATTATATACGAGCATGCCAGCATGTTTGTAAAAGAATCACCATAGACAAAAAAAGTATCCAAATCCAATACAGCGTTAAACTACGAAGGCGCTCAATAAAATTAAACATAATGACGACTGAGTCTGAGATGACACATGTTACTTCCGATATGTGGGCCCGTCAGAATCAGTTAACCCTTGAAAAACAAAAAACGCATCCTCGCCCAACGCGGAGAGGACAATTAAAAACATATAAAACAGAACAGTTGCGTTGTTTGATTTTTACGTCGAAAAGTTTACCATGCTTTTTAACCGATAAATTGTTTAAAACTATTTAATTATATGTAATAATACTTTTCATTACGGGTTTCTTTGGAAACTTAGTATTGTGGTTTCGTTTTGCTTCTGCAACGCAGCGATGTTTTAAGAAACGTTAGGGCACTAATGAAGTACCTCCAGAAATAAAGTGTATGATTGAGAAGAAATTATTAATTTATTATTTATTATTAATAATAAAAATGTTTTTTTTTATTTCCGGATTTTTCGGATCAATGTAAGATCTTCTGTCACAGCTGTGGTACGTCTTATTCGTATTACAAATTATTTAGTATTTCAGTAGCAGTATTCCAAAAATAAGTACAGATATGTCGTATAGACAGAAGCCTGCAAGTCTTAGTAATAATTACTTCATAAATTCTAACAACTGCTTTACATTCTTATAGCATTATTCCACACTGTAAATCGTATTAGACTTGACGGTGTCAATCGTAATTTAAACCAATCATTTGAGATATGTCAACGCATCTATAAACGCTATAACAGTCAAATTAAAAAATCATGTAGACTACACATATATACAAAAACTGTTTAAAACATTATGTTTTACGTACTATGATATTCAAAAATAAATTTACACAATGAAGTATATTCCCAAATTTAAGCTCCCATTAAATTATTTACTAAGAAACGTAACGTCCCATAAACCCGAAGCTCTATAAGTCCACAAGCAGTTATAGCCTAGTGGTTAAGAATTCAGCCTCTCACTCCGGGGGTGCTGGGTTCAAATTCATGGCGCGCACCTCTTTACAACAGTGCGTTTTAAGTTTAAATATCACTTTCTAACGGTGACGCAAAACATCGTGAGGGGAAACCTGTACACCTTAGTATTTATAAAAAGAAATCTCTAAGGTGTGCTAAGTCTGCTAACCCGCAATTGGCCAGCGCGGCAGACTATGGCCTTAACCCTCTTAATATGAGAGGAGACCCATATTCCAATGGTGGAATGATAAATGGGTCGATTATTATTTGTAACGTCCCATCATAGACGATACGACCAAATTTAGTAACAACCTAGAATGCATAGATAATGATTGTGTTTCCGCCAGAAAAAACAGGAAAGCAACAAATTAAAAACAAATAAAACAAATCACGGAACTGTCAATGTCAGAAAGGGCGGGAAGGGAAACAACTGACGCTCCTCTTTTTTAATATCCAACAGGTGGCAAAGAGTTAGAGACCGCAGCGTTGACTAATGAACTTATTGACACTGGTCTCATTGGCAGCGAATAAATTCAATTACAAATTACATAGTTTCGTCAACAGTTTTGTTTGTTAAAATATTTTGCAATGGTACGTGAAAACTGCTAATTGTTCCCAGCAATAACTTTATTTCAATTCATTAACGAAGGATTTAGAGAAAATGCCACTTGATACAATAATCTATGAATGCATGTGTGTTTTTAACTTTTCTGTTTATCTAGAAATTAAATCTAATTAAATAAGGATATAGTAAATGTAGATCTAATGAAACTGATAACTCTTTAAACCATTCGCTTTACAACATCGCTTTGAGTATTAATTTGATATATCCCGATTATAATTAACTATAATCATTTAAACTACCAAATTGTTTTATAAGTAATCACAATGACCATGTTATAGAGAATGCATGATATTATCTATACCTAATAAGACTCTTCTAACTTTCTATAAAAACTCGTTTCTAGCACACTGTAGGACAGGCGCCTTGTTATTGCTTTAGCTTAGAGAAAGCGTGTCAAAAGACCAGTCCAAACATATGTTGGGGTCGTTAATTAATTAGAGAAATTGAAACTTACCCTTTCATTGGCCGCGATAATTCTTGTAAGTATTAATTTTTTTATCGTGTTTTCCTCTAACGAACCCCTTGTGGATTGTTAGGTTTTAAATTTATCGATGCTGTCGTTTCCTTTACTTCGAATTGATTTCATTCCTCAACAAAAAAGTTATATCCATTACCTAATATAATGAGTATTATTAGATTTTATTCAGTGAAACCTGTTTTATTAGTGGTAAAGAAATCTTTGTATGCCAAGTTTCAAATAAACGAAGAATTTTTTTTCTGACTATTATATATTCCAGAATTTCCCTGTTTATAAAACAGTTGTATTTTACAGTAGAAGTTAAAATTATTAATCATAAACGTCACGGAAAAAAGTTTAAAGAGAACACATTTAAAGCCGCCAGTAAGAATATTTTTCTTTATAATATAACATAGATAATAAATGAGCGGTAATTATCGGCGGGGTCAAACGGCAGCTGTCGACCACTGGTTTTCTTAATTTTATAGCCCCACTTTGTCTTTACGATGTATTTATCTCTCGTTTTGCAGAAAAAGTACGCAGAAATATTTCATATGCAGTTAACAGCAAGAAAATTTTATCTTATTTCTCTATTCATCGTAAATCTTTTAACGGTCGATCGAATGGGGATGATTGCCAAGAAAATGACTGCGTACTGACTGTGAGAGCTCTTATTTAAACGAAATTATGTATGAGAATGTATATTACCTACACTGAATTAGAAAATAATATACTATATGTTACATGAGCGCTTATAACTTTCTTCCTGACTAAAAATGCACTCTTCTCTATTTTCCAAAACGCGCCAAGTGGCGTATAACTCCAAAAAATTAAGTCAGGCAGTAAAGAGTAAAGGCTAAACGTAAATAAAAAAGTTTAAGGTACCGTGATTCTAGCTAAATAAAATTGGTCATTGATATTTATATCTGCGATCAATCTACAATACCATTGCGCCACTGCTAAACATTAATGTTATAAGTCCTTTGAAACTTAAAAGCAAAATAACACTAGATAGTACACGAAGTGTTTAGACTTAGTTCTGTAAAATCATGGATCGAATTTATTTATTGTATTGTCTATGGACGGAAATGGTTTATAACGTGACCTGCCTAATCCTAACCTTTATCCTGGTTAGTTATTTACGAATAATATTAAATCAATATTAATTAATTATATAATTTGTAAACGGCTGATTAAACAACTTAATTTATACTGCAAGGCCAATAAAAAATATTGCACTAATTATTTTTAATTTAACCTGTCAACAAAGATGGCGGACACCACCTGTCAAATGTAAACAATCAATGAAATCAGTCCAATACGTTGCAAGGTCATTGACCTTTCACCTAACTAATCTCGTCAATCGAATATAAAATTTATCTGACAACTGTTAAAACACATTTTTGAATACATAGTTAAATAGGTTCCCTCATCTACGACAGGGTAGTACAAATAAAAATGAACTTTAACAACTAGGTAAATAAGTTTGAAAATAGTAGTTGTATGAGTTATGAGTTAAGTCCTTTTGTCTAGCAGATGCGTACATCTGCCAAGCAGCTGCTACGGTGAGATTAGATCGGACTTGTCCATTCTAAATTCAAATCAGTTGAAGGGTTAATAGTTTTTCTATCTTAGCAGAGTGGCCCTGTAATTTTAAGGCCAGTGTTTGATTTTTATATTTATGGACTCTAGGTTTCATTATACTCAAAGACTTTTTAAAGGCTATTAGGGGATCTTGAATGATATTGTAATAGCTTTTATTAAGTATTTGATTTTATAAGTTAAAGATTAAGTACATTTTAATAATATTAATAATTTGTATTAGAATCTTAGATATTTTAAGTTGTCGTACACAAAAATAAAAGCAGCACGTGAGCGGTGTTTGTTTCTTTTGTTTAAATTATTCTAAAATTTTTTTTATGTTTGAAGAATGTTTATATTTTTAACATATTCAAGAATTTTCCATACCAATTTGAAAAATAAAAATATATTATCCGAAAATGATCTTAACATTCACATAATTACCACATTTTTAACAAGACTGACCTTAAGCTGGGAAAAAGCGTAGCTTCATTATACGTACCATCATTAAAGCAATCAATAAAAAAACTAAGCCTCTTTTATTGTTTCATTACCGTCATCAAGAATATTTTGCATTGTCAATAATTGTTATTATCTGTGACACTTAAGACCGTTAAAATAATAAAAAGTCTGCTACTTCCAACCTACATGCGATCATTGGCTACCATGGAAGTTACCATCAAACATGCATTTATCGTAAAATACTGATAAAATGAGCAAAAATAAAGAAATACGTTTAGGCGGAATTTGGTGATATTCAGTCGCTGTTGGTATCGATTTTGGGTACCTTTATCGAATGCTTTTAAAAACCAATAAACGACGTTCAGAAACGATAATCGATTTGAGGCTAAAAAACCACTAAAAGTCGTCTTAAAACAGTTTTACGAGGTTCGACTGCAAATTTGCTACATAAGGCTTTTGGCGCAAAAACTGTATTGCCGTGTGCTCTATAACAGTTAACACCATAGAACATATAATAAATAGAGATGACGTCCACTTTATTTACTAGCATTATTACCATCGCTATCTTGTTTGATTGGTCTTTTGTTAAAAACGGGTCTCGTCTAAGAAGAAATTAATTTAGCTACACTCTATCACTCTGTTTTTATACACCTAAAATGATAACATTATGCAGAAATCATAAGACACAGAATTACACCACCGCTATGGCGGCTGATTTTAAATCTAGAAAACGCTGGTCAGTTTGTAAAGTCAGGTGTCAGGGAATCGGACTAGTATTTGTAGCTGAAGATCAGAAAATAACCGGTATCTGCTGTCTGTCGTAAGAGAAGACTAAACAGAAGCTTCCGAGATCGTGCCCGATTAGAATGGAAGCATATGTGAGCCCCATATCATCATAAGTCTCTCTTGGGTGTAGTATCCGTAGACCCAGTAGAAAAAACTTTAATGCTCATTTAAAAAGAAAAAATAATTAAAGTCATTTCTACCTCATGTTCGTCCTGTGGTCAACAGCAACACCTCAGATATTGTTGTGGTCATTATTTTTTGTAGAAATTTTTATATGCCCAATTAATTTGTGCTTTCCATTTTGAAGTACCGAATCTTATACGTATCGTAAAAGGTGAATAGGTAAGAATAAAGGATTTTTACTTGAACACTATCTTTTTATATCGGCTCTTACAAAATGTATCGCAGTATCTAATCAAAACTAAATCTATTGTAGAATACTTGAACTTGGCTATTTACTTAGATCCCAGCAGTTGAATGGACGTCACTACTAAATACAATATTTATTTATGCACAGTATAAATATGACTAAAGTTATTCAAAACACATACTTCATTGACATAATTTATACAGGTTTTAAAAATGTTACATTTTTCAACGCCAAACACTTTTTGTTACACTGGCTGCATTTCATCAAAATACTTTGCCAATATTTATCCTAATCAATAAAAAAAGCAGAAGGATGACAGCGCGCGAACATGTCACAGCAGAAAACATTGCAGATGCAACCAATATCGGGCACAAGCAACATGGCGAACGCGATTCGGTGCTAGCCTATTATAAATAATTAATGATTCCGTCCGCTCTTATGCACGATAAAATGCCATTACGGTTTTCATCGGGGATTTGATAAAAAACATCGAAAACCGCCGTCGCCCGAACCCGTCTGCGCAAAAAACGCGCTTAAAAGACTGCGCGGCCATCGCTGAAATTCCCGCGATTTCTTACTGCCCGGTCATTTGACTCCGGCCATTATCTGCGGAATTAACAACGGTAAAAAAAACAACACCCATTCGATAAAGGTATATATTCGCTCGGTCGCGGTGTCGGGGACAGTTTTTGTGTTATAAATAAGGAGGACGGAAAGGGCGCGACGCCAGCGCCACCGCGGCGCAACGAGTAATTGCGCCAACTCTATAAATATTGCGCTCATGAAAATTCAGCGAAGCGTTTATCACTGAAAAAGTCAGCCTCCGCGCCTCATACTACATTTCATTACACTCAGCATACAACTATGTCGATCAAAAAACACATCCAATGCTGCGATGTAAAAACAATCGTTAAATGTGGAATTCCTTCGCGTTTTTGTTCGATATAAAGCATTTTATTCGAATATAGATCCAGTGCAACACACTTTATATTTTAATAGTTAGATCCAAGTACCTGTTATTATGGAGAAATACCTTATCCAAAGTTTAATGTCTGCCTGCAAACGTTATTTTAACGTGTGCGTCGATTAGATTGTCAAAATAAATTACTCAGATTACCTTTCATTATAACCTCAGAACCAATGAAAACTTGATAGGTGAAACGTGTGACTACTACACTCCTCTGCCTACTCCTTCAGAGAAATACAAGCGTGATCTTATGTTAAAAGACATAAGGCGGTAAAAGCTAACTAAATCATGGCACTAAACATAGAACAAATCATTACATAAATCATGGTACCAAACAATACCAAATATTTACTCAAGCCAAATACCCAGATTCCGGATATCCGACGCAGTCTCTACGGTGACGTTAATATCACTTTCCAATAGATTATTTAGACAAAGAAGCTTAAAATCAACTGTACGAAAAAAAATTGTCAATACTTTTTTCAGTATGATGCGGTACATTTAATTCGAATGTGAGAAACGAAGCGTTATAATATCAAAAATGACAGATGCCTCACTGCCATGAAACGTTTGGACAGGCAACAAACAAAGCAAAAACTAAACCAGAATTAAACAAGATTTGCATATTCACACGTGGCATTGTGTCTAGAATGAGCCAAACGAAGACAAGAAAGGAGTTCGAATGAAAGGAACAACACAAAAAATAATAAAACACAGACAAAAAACAAACGTTTCGCTGTTTTTGAAGGCATCTTTGCGTAACGACCGAGTTCGTTATTTGAATTGAATGGAACGGTATTGTCCGGTTGATAAAAATGTTCTTTTGTCTATGATGAGATAGCTTTTTATGTTTACTGCGTAAAGGGTTGCCAGAACGCATATCTGTTTTAGTTAAAATTACAGAATAATAAATGTTATGTATGACGTTGCAACAAATATGCTTTTAATTTGTTTTTCAGTGGTGACCTAACGGGCCTACCGAGATCTAAAATGCTAAAAGGATTTAGACAACCAGCCTTACGACAGCTCTGGTAATCCACTGTCCATTTTTTTAAGTTTTATAACTCTTAAAAAATTCCAACCGCTGTACAAAAAGCTCATACTTTATGTATGTATAAATTTCGAGAAAAATCAATGTGAAACACAAGCAAGATAAAATTATGGTACCCCTAGTAGTATTACGAACTGTTAGTAAATAAAATCAAGTGAAAATTTTTACGTAAAAATGATAGCCATTATAAAAATCAACAGTAACTTTATAACGCAGAATATTAATAAGAATATGGACATTTTATTATTTAGGCTGATAAGCAAACAAACAGCAACTGATGGTACCGTGTTAGTGGTTACCGTGGCCTACGGACATATTCTACACCCAAGGAGCAGCCGATGCGATGCCAACTTTGAAGCAGAGCTCTCTTTTCGCTTTTCCTGAAGAACCCCAATATCAAAGTACAACAGGAAAATTTGTATAGTGCATGTGGGCATCCCTGATTCGGACAATATATTATTCGGTTTCCTAACCACCATCACGGAAGTAGTACCACAGAATCAGGATCTGTGCGCGGCATACAGCTATAGGTTCACCACCTACTCCATGGTAAGATGTACATCATACTAGTGAATCATAGCTACACTGTTCTGCCTACCCCTATAGAAAAATACAGGCGTGAAGTCATGTTAGTTTACCAAAAGTGAAAAGTGGTCGGCGTGGCGGCGCCTGGCCGGATGCGGCACTGCTTATATCATCTGATGCATTCGTTAGCGACCAGTGTAGCTCCTGGCGGCCGAGTCGCATGAAAATTGGTCATAATCTCCATATTATGCAGATTTTTATTCTTCGCCATTGTTAAGGCGTCGTCCGGATTTTTACGGGGTTTCTTCCATATTATTTATTTAGATTACTGTTTGTTGTAATAATTTATTTTTTTATTTTGTGTTTATGGTATCGTGCATCTATGTTAATGGCTACAAGTATTACAAGA
The DNA here is from genome assembly GCA_018244795.1 of Parelbella ahira ahira. Taxonomy (NCBI): domain Eukaryota; kingdom Metazoa; phylum Arthropoda; class Insecta; order Lepidoptera; family Hesperiidae; genus Parelbella; species Parelbella ahira. Next base: position 10,527 of record DWME01000156.1, on the reverse strand, counting down.
GTTATGTGAATAGAATGTGTATGAAATATAGCTTGTGTATGTGTGTTAATATGTGTTTGTGTGTGTATATTATTTGTATAAATACTCGTACCTCGACATTAAAATATACACTAGGCAAATAACTTTTATATTAATATATGTACCTATGTGTAAGTACAGACGGAAACTATACTGCGTTTAAAATATGACATTAGAATAACTCCTTAAAACCCTATTGTATATTACGAATTGTATTTGTGTAAGTCTATTACAATAGTAATAAATATTAATATCTTAAAAAGTTTGTTACATGCCTTCAGATACCCCTTTTTTTAAATTAATTTTCTATGCTTTTTTAAAAGCATTTGTAGTACGCAAAAAACCATATTATGAGATACTATTTAAAACTAAGAACTGAACTGAATATTAAGAACCGTACACATTGCCCTTAACGTTACTCCAGCCTTGGCTCCGTCCCGTCTACCGTTGAAATATTAAAATGAAAATTTACTGCTCCCAGTCTTTACTGGGTTCCTTGGTTGTAGAAAAACGCATAAATAAAATACAAGTATTTCGAAAATAAGATAATATTACGTCTGTATATCCTCGAAGGGGTAGGCAGACAAGTGTAGTACGCCTAATTTTCATCGATTATCCCGTGCACAATTCCAGGGTATTTCGCATTTTTATAGTTGTTTATATTTTTGTATGCGTTGCCACGAAAACGTATATTTGTATAAAATATAATCAATGTTTATATGGTTAATAATAATATCTTGATTCATGTCATACTTGGCTATGTGACTCCAAACTAGGTAACGCCTTTACTAAGGTAACCAGACAACTGATAAACGATATAACACGTATATACACTTCTGAATGAATAGATACTTTTATATACAATTTATCTGACACAGATTAAGCTTTTGTGATCATCGCATACTCGTAAATTCGTCCTGATTGGTAATCGAACTCACTACCCCAGCCGTAACAATCATAACACAGCATCTTTGGACTATAAAAAATATAAAAAAGTTTTTGGACTAATTGGCCAGTAATGATATTAGCGCCCTCTACAACGTTTTTATTAATATAAATATATAATATATGTTTTAGCTTACATGATATTGCCTGTATATTTTTAAGAAAGCGGCCGGTAATTCTTCTTTAAATACAAATTAAAATAATGAAGGGGGTGTTCATTATGGTGCAAGCTGAAGTGGCAGTGGACTGGTCACATCTGTCGCAGAAACGATAGCCGCTGGAGCAGACGTGTTCTGTAGTGGAGACCCGACTTGGCAAACGTAGCGTAGGACGCCCTCCAGCTAGGTGGAGTGACGATATACCCAAAGTGGCCGGCGGTGGTTGGATGCGTAGAGCAGAAAACCGAGCTCAGTGGCGTGCCATTGAAGAGGCCTATGTCCAGCAGTGGATGATGACAGGCTGATAGTGTGTGTGTGTGTGTGCGTGTGTGTCTGTTCATTATGGAGTAATTAAACTAGATTGCATTTACATATAGTTCAAAATAATAAATGCAATGAATGTAGTTCATTGTGACTCCTTATCCTCATCGTCAACCCTGTATAAAGGTCTGGCATCGGACACGAGTATCCCGTCTAACAGTAAAGGTCTCAAAAAACTGCTATATAACTCCATACGGAACCCGTTAACATTGGAGCTAAGAATCACTATATGCGAATATTTAGTTTCGTTTGGAGTTTTTTCAAAAACCCCCACCACCATAGTAATACTTTATTATCGCACGCTAAACTCCAAAAGATGTGTTTTTGCTATGTGCATTTTTATGCATTTATTTACATAATGGCCCTTTTCGTTAGCCGGGTCAGTTGACGCTAGGGTTGTCACTTTTCTACTTTCTTTTTATAGTCTTTACTTTATGATACATTATCACATCATCAGCCTTTCTCAGTCCACTGGAGATAGGTTTTGCTTGTATTCTCGGTATGCGGATTAGGAATCACTACTTGAAAAATATGGCAGTCTATAACGGAACGTAACATCACGCCTGTAATCTTCGAAGGGGTAGGCAGAGGGGTGTACTACACCCCCACATTTCACCAGTTACGTTTAAGTCTCATGGAATAGGTGATGAGCCTATTGCCATACATCGGCCACAGATTAGCCTTATTCTGATAAAAGGTTCGTGTCCAACAGTGGAATGATGAAAGTGAGAATAGAATCTTATTGGGTATTGGACGGATACTGTAATTGGATAGTTGGTTATCGAAGGCTTTAAAACTTTGATCTAAATCTTCTCCACAACCTACCAATGTATTGGTCAACTACCTTCCCTCTTGGATTAAGATTATAATACAGCAAATATACATACATATGTATATGTATATTTCTAATTCCGTTTTTTAACCGTTAAGTATCACTTATATTATTGAAGTATCACTTATGAACACAATTACATTTACTCAAAATGCAGTTTTCTTACTTTAAAAACGCTACATAATTACAGTCGAAATATTCAGTTTTTTTCATCTGGCAACCCTAGCTGAAAAAACTACGGTTACGAAATATATAAAGGTTCCAAGCACTCTTTGAAATTCATGAAAGAAGTCGCGTTACTTCAGCGAATTTGTATACATAATTATTTATCAACGTGGCTAACTAAGTGTTTTCGTAAGAAATTGTTTTTAAAAACTGCGACGTGAATAACGGCACTAGAGTTTACATGTGTAGTGAACAAACCCCTTTATGCTAGTAGATTACTTGAAAAGTTATATTTTTAAGCTATACAAACAAATTGACATGCATTTTTATTTCATTTCAGTTGTCCTGCGGGAATGTTGGTTTTTATTGTTGGCATGGTTAGCGAATCTGACTCCTGAGCCGATGGTTGTAGATTCAATTCCCACCCAGAACATGCATTTGTTTTATGTCAGAGTATAAAAAAATTAATTATATAAGTATTGATTTATATGTACATATATATTACTGCGTCGTTGGTCGAGTGGTTGCAAGCGGAACTGCTGATCGAGTGGTCCTGGGTTGAATTCCCGGGTCAGGTGCTATTGGATTTTTTAAATTTATATTTTCTAGGACTAACTCCGAGTGTATTTACAGAAATGTTGCGTTCAAATTAACAACTTCGCAAATTAAATTTAATGACCAATAAGAAAATTGATAGTCATTCGATACACTACCAACTAGAACCAACTATTTACACATTATTATATGACCATAAAACACTAGCAGACGTTTAGAGATGCTTTCAGATAATATGGACTTCAAAAACATTAAAATGTGAAGATAAATTCTAAGGTGCTAACCTCTCCGCTGGTAATAATAGTTACGTAACATTGGAGGTAATGATAACGCCATTAAAACGGCTGTCGGCTACCGAGAAGCGTTTCTCCGTGCAGCAGGAGCGCTAGTTTCCGAGCAGCAGTTTTTGCCGCGCCGCATGTGAGCTCCGTTTTTCTCACATTTCCACGGTTTTTCCACCTCTGTGTAGATGTAGACTGGAGTTTTTACCGCGTCGAACTGTTTCTGTAGCGCGATCGCTCGTTTTGATACTTGCGTCGCTTAATAACCTTCGTATTCGTGGATTTATATAGTTACAAACAATGCTACAGTTAAAATACTCTTTTATATAAGAAATGGAAATAATTTTATAACGGTATGTGATGAGATTTATTTCTAATCAAAGGATGTTATAATTCGTTTTTTAAAACTTTATACTTCTGTCTTATGAAGTGCCTATAGTTTTTTTATTTACATATTTATCTAAGGCTTTTCACTGCTTGTTTTTTATTTATGATAGAAACTATAGAAAGCAATGAAATAAATTTAAAGTTTGACAGATGCGATACATCGCATGTCAAACACAACGAAATACCAAAGCGGAAAGAACTTTAAACATACAAATTGTTATATCATCTGCATGTTTTCATTTAAACTGGCTGTTGATAAAACAATAATTATTCACAAATAAAAAAATAACGTCTGTATACGATCGAATTGCATGTGAATTTTTGAGTGAAATAAAAATAAATAATTAACTATACAGAAAACGTCACTAACACACGCTGGTGGGTTCATTTGCAAATATAATAGACAAATTATTTAAAATAAATTCAGTCCTCCACACCGCATCAATATTAATTTTATGTCAAGGAATGCGTCGTAAAAAATTACAAATGTCTCACTGGCCTACGGGAGCGGAGAACAAAAACTTTTGTTAATTCCTGTGTGTGTGCGCGTTACATTGTATATTATTCCTTCGCACACACTTGCTTGAGGTTGTACAAAAAATATGATATACTTTGTTACAATCAAATGATATTATCTTTTAATTTACAAAGATGTTTTCAACGTAATGCCTTCACATATTATAAAAATATCGTGTTGAGTTACTAATCTCTTTCCACTAATATTAAAATGCTGTGACCAATAAGAAGATCGCTACTCATGCGTTACTCGAACAACTTGAACCAACTATTAGATACACATTATTTTGTGACCATAAAGCATTAATAGACGTTTTTAAACACAAAATAATTCGTCTGTTGTTGAGTATCACTCAGGAACTACCTAATTTTATAAAATGTCACGCAATACTTTTTAATTTTTATCATATAGATATCGTTACTACATTTTGTATCATTGTAAATGATAACTAGAGAGGGTTTTTTTATAAATACAGGATCTTAAATATGAAAACTTATTAAGAAATTTATATTTATTGTCATTTTGTGCACAAGAAGACGTGCTGCTCCATAAATGTGGTAGTGGAATTGAAATGTGACTAAGTATAGGTAACAAAACCCCATAAGTTTTTTCACAAAACACGCTGTCACTGGCACTTTTAAAAAAAAGACAAACTGTGTATTCAACATATTATTCAATACTACCAAACCTTGGTTTTAACAAATATTATAATATGTATTCTGTTCTCTCGTACAAAATAAATAAATGTTCGTCGGCTAAAAAGTAAGAATTTTCTCTGTTTTTTTTAAATATTAATGACCAAAGCCGGTGTAATAGCAACTACGTGATCGCAATTTTATATAAATATGTAATACTTAGCACAATAACAATAAATACTTTATTCCATAGTGCGTTTTTCATTCAATTACCAACATGTGTACATGTAATATCTTCCGATAAATTGTTATTGACGCTTACAGCCAGCTGTCTCATGTTTGCTCATTTTCGTGTCAGTAACGCTGTCAAACAATTCTTAATGTAAAGATTAACACATTAAGTATTGGAAAATTTATCGAGACAGCTTCTCCTGCCTTTGGTTGTACTACAACATAACCTTACTACGAGTAAGTAGGTACAATACATTCGTAATATTCTATCATTTCAAAACTGCTCCAGGGCTGACTGATACAAAATGTCTTTAATTATTTGATTAGTCTTTTATTAAATCGAATTACTTATAACAATTACTTATAACAGACAAAAAAGAATTATAAATATACTATCATTTTAACAATAGCCTCATTCATATTAAAACAAATTCCATCAAGTATTTCGTACCTGACAGCCATACAGTTTAGATGTAGGTATCTCAAGTGATAAAAATAACTACTTATTTTTTGAAATGTTCTTGATAAACTTTGATCAAATGTTAAGCAAACGCCAAGGCACGAAGAATTACACACAGTATCAAGACTGCCAGAGCCAAGTATAACAGCATTAAGAAGTGGAGTATAAAAAGTATCCCAGAGACAAAGCGAGCGGGTAGTGCAGAAAAACACAAATTACCGACTACTTCCAATCCATGCCATGTGAATTTTCCATCAAACGATGAACTTGCACAGTGTGGTGCTGGCTGGGCCTTGTTGCCCATCGATAGTTTAGTACAAGCTTATATATGTTACAATGCAAATGCAGGTGCCGAGGGAGATTAATGTTTATCTGTCTTGACCAACAAGGTCAAATGACTGATGAGAGAATTAAGTCTTTTTCATAATAAAGTACTTCCTAAGTGAAGACATGTAAAAGCACCTCAGGTCTGTAAAGGTAGAGACAGAGTCATTTGGCACGTTGCCCTCTGTCTGCCTTGTACAGGTCTTGGCGTTATGAAAAAAATGCACTTATTTGTTTGCTTTACTTTACTATAATATCTAAATCGAGCTACGTTGCACACACATACACACATATCATTCCCCATCAGTACAAAGATTAGCGGTGCAAAAACACAAATTGCCACCGCCGGGTTCGAATCCGTGCGATGTGAATTTTCTTTGAAACGAGCTGCTTTTTGCTTTACGTCGAGTTTATCATTCGGAATTATGATGGCGGAGCAAAAAGTCGATTGTTGTAGCAGCCGCGGTAAAAACACGCAGCTACTATTGTCGCAATCGCTGCGAGGAGCCGCCGCGCGGACTCGGCTCTGTGATATGTAACACGTGAAATATATATATTCATATATGTATTTGCAAATATCTTGGGCTATTCCCACCGGGCACATATCCAGATTCCGAGAGACTACTAGAAATTCTAAATTAGAAAAATCTAATAGTAGGTACCCGACTCGGGATTTGAACTCAGGACCTCCCAATAGGCATTCGCGCTTGCATCACTCGACCAACGAGGCAGATATTATATAACATACAACTAAATGATTATACATACATTCACGTATCTTCACGCCAAGTTCCTCAGGGGGCAGGCGGAGAACTGAATCATAAATGATTGTTTTTATTACGAAAGATAGTTACAGATGATAAGATAGTGGCTCTACTTTATAGTAGAGTCAGCAAAATCAACATGCGTATAGTTTTTCTTGTAGCCAATATTTACTTAGTCGCGTATCACATCGAGTGGTATTACCATTTCAAATTACTTTCTTACTTTATTAGTACTTACTCTTTGCAGTAACGTTAGGTTTTTACAATGTTGTCAGAACATTCTAACTAAATGTTCTAATACACACACAGATGCGTTGATGATACGGAAGATTGTATTATTATTCATTATATTTAAATATTTTATTTCAACGGAACGTAATATTTAAAAACATATGATGCATTATTCACATGTTATACTTATGTACAACAGTATGTAATACTTATGTACTTAATTTATAGCTGTACTGTGTTGCTATAATAAAAATATTAAATTTACAAATTAAAAGTAAGATTGCCTAATTGGTGTCGTGGTTGCAAGCGCGACTGTTAATTAAGTCATCCTGTGTTCGACTCCCGTGTTAGGTAGATAGATACTATTGGACTTTTTTAACATACATTTTTAGTAGTAGAAATTTCTAGAAGTCTGGATCTGTGTCCGGTGTATGGCAACAGGCTATACGCCTATGTATTCCGCGGTGCAACGTAAACGTAACTGGGGAAATGTGGGGGAGTGTACTATACTACTCTGGTACTCGTTTGGCTACCCCTTCGGAGATTACGGGTGTGATGTTACGTTTTATAAGTTAAAATCTGTATGTTCACCCTGTTACTGCTTGTTACTGCTGCGTTTAAAAGCTGAAGTAATTTTGAATAAAATTTTTATCTGGTTAGTTTAGTTTTTCGTAGGACATGGACTGATTTTGATACAGTTTTCCTTTCCATGGCAAAAAAATATTTTTACTTAATTACAGTTTGGAACGAGAGACCACTGGTAAGAATAAATAGAGCTGTTTTAAATCTTTACGGTACCTAATATGTAAAATTGACTAATAGACAAACGCATAAGTGGAATGTTGCCGCTTTGGGAAGCTTATGCCCAGCAGTGGACCTCTAAAGGTGAATTGATAGAATAATAATGTATAATGAAATTTAACTACAAAAACTAATTTAAAAAAAATGTAGGTAGCTACTTACGCTTAGCAGAGCGACTGAATTACAGATAGTTTTCGAAAACAATCACCAAATGTTCAAAATTTAACTTTTTAACTATATAAAATATATATTATTTCAGTTCTTCTACTTTAGATACTAATAGTTTATTAAACATATTTGGTCAAAATAATAACATATGTATTAAAATTTCATGACATTCCTAAAATTACGATCAAATTGATCAGGATAGTAGGACATAACCGGGTTATTGTTTTGCAAAGTAGTTATAACATTTGCACTAAAAAACTCTTATTTTCGTGCTGTCGTGAACGAATCAAAAACTTAAACAACAAAATTGCATGTGACTTACTGGTCCCATTCACATTTCTGCCGATGATCTTATTGGAGCCGTTTGGGGTCGCGGGGGTGTGCGGGGGGGCGCTCCGTCCCGCTTCCTCCCCAGGACTCTCCATGTCGCCCCTCTCGCTCGCACACATCAACCCGCCAATTCAAAAACTTCACAACTCTTCAACTCATCCGAATGTTTAATTTATGTACAGCTTGACTGGCACAAATAAAAAATGCAGATTAAAAATGTGACAGTTCTGTGACGTCAATTCGAATAGTCGTTCGGTTTCGCGCGTTCGGAAGTGTCAAAAGTTCGGATAGTCGTAGTGACGTTGTCGGCATGGAGCGCGGGTCGCGACTGATGTCCCGCGGCCGCGTGCGGAGCCCTAACTGCAGATGCACGCCCCGCCCAGCACCCCACGGCTCCACGCTACCCCTCTACGTGGCCCCACGCTTTCGTTTGCCTACATAAAAAAGAATATAAACACGGCACGGGTATTTGGCAGTGTGTGGGTAGTAGACGTTGATGTCAAATTATTAGGGGAAGGGTTCTTGAGGGTCGACGAGCTTTGAACATTTTTAAATCGCTCACTCTTATCGATTCGGCGAAGTTTTGTTTTCGGCTGGACTGATTTTAAAACGTGGTTATAGACGCCTTTTGACTTCGCCTATTTAATTCAAAGTAGTTTTTCTAAGCTTTACGTCAGATTTTTATTATTATTTAAGGTAGTTTTTTTGTAAGCTTTACGTCGGATTATTAGATTTCATATTTGAACCTATTGTTAAAAACTAAAGAATAATCAAGCATATAACGGCAGTATCGTATAAATAATAAAATATTATCTTTTTATATTACAAGGCATGGAATCAGGCAGACGGTTCATCTAAAGTTAAGTGGTTACCATCGCGTATGAATACGTGCAAATTTAGTGGGGCTATCAATATGCTGCGCGTCTTGAAGAAATTTTTTAAAAACCTCAATGTACCCTAAATACCTTCAACGGAAGCTCATTCTACGTTTTGCACGTGCTTGTTTCCAACAATGTAACTTGAAACACTAATACCTAAAAGGTAAACTTAAAATAAAATTTTTAGGCTACTAACTGGCAGGAAATAAGTATTGAAACTCATATTTCTTTAAATTATGGCCGTATTAATTTTCTTAAAGCAGACTAACAGTGGGCCCAGTTGCCTAATTATTTAAAGCAAAAAGTATTTGTTTAGCTGTTCGCTTTTCTTTATTGTTCAATGATATCTTAAATATTTTTTAAAACCATTATGTCCCACAATGGAACAACATTTTTGCTATTAAGATTTCTAGTTCGTTCTTATAGACACCTAGACTATAGTACATTCTTATAGACTGTTTGAGTGCGACCTCCAGTCGTGGCCGATCCCAGATGTAATTATATATAAAATATAGAAATGTCTGCACATACCTCCATCAATTAACAATAATGAACAATTTGGCCTTCCATAAGCAACAGCTGGGTACAAAATTTCCTAAGCATCTGCCTACATCTAAGGACACGTCGTAGTTCGTAGTAGATAAAGTCATAGATACATATAATATCTCGTGATAACTTACACATGATCATATGCAAATTTGGCCTTCCTCTGGTGACCAAACAGCTGATAACTATGTATACATAAATATATGTATATAAGTGTAACATTACGTATAAAATGTGTATTGAGCAATAGTTAAATACAAATTTTATAGGTAATTTTAGACGCAGTCCATTGCTGGACGTAGCTCTTCACTAAGGAGTTTTTGGCTATACACCACGCTGAGCTTGTGGGTTGGGGATCGCAGAGCTTAGCCTCTTACACCGCCTACGCTGCTGCTTTCGACGGCATGTACTATTGTGGCATGTAATTTAGAGACTACTATTTAACCAGAATGTTATAATGTTAGAGTTTATAAAGAGAGACAGTGCTGGCCTTAACATCTTCCAATAAGAACGCACTATTTGAATAAAAAACTCAGTCATAATTTTTAATTTACGCACTTGATGATCATAGAGCGTAAATAATTTTAACCATAGATAAAAAGACAACCATAGGTTATATTTACAAAAGTGTATATTTACTTACACCCGTAGGATAATATATATTTGCCGTAATAAAAAAAATTATATAGGTTCTTCAAAAATATAGAAATAAATTTGAGTATTTGCAATGATATCAAGTTTACAAAAATCTCTAAATAAAAATGGGAAGCTATTCGTATATAAAACAAGAAAAGGCTAATTTTTCCATCATTCCGAGAGGTATGCTCGCAGCAATTAAGTCACTTAAAAGAAAGCCAGCTCAGAACTACGTAACCTATATTTCTGTTCATAACTGGGTAGTTTTTTGCAAATCATCCGGTACCGTTGTCGGCGGCCATTTTGTGTATTTTTTTCTACCGCTTCCAAGAACCGAACCGCTT
>DWME01000155.1:0-42427 GCA_018244795.1 Parelbella ahira ahira | reverse complement strand
TGAGTTACCAGGATGTGGTAAGATAAGATTAAGCCCGGCGCTGGTATGTCGCGATATAGCATGCCCTGCTTGGTATATTCCCTGGCCACCGATGGGCAGCAACGGGGGTGTGAGAAGCTAGGCTCTGTGATTTATAATCCGCATGCCCAGCGTTGGGATTATAAGCAAGAACTTATCAGGAGAGACCTATATCCAGCAGTGGAACGATTGAACGAATGAAATAAGCCTAAATAAAAAATTGAATAAATAAATGAATGATTCATCTAGGTATGTAATTCTCGTTGTGACAGAACTGTATAATCAGACACCAATTGTATCTCTTCTGTTTAAAAACTTATTAAGAATAAGCACTGACCACTTCCTAATCTTCCCATTGTCTAACAAGAAAATTCTATCACCTCTCCGGGGAAGATTAATTGGGTAAAAATGCAGTTTTACTTATTTATCCTTTATTGTTGGTAACAAAGGGTGGACTTAATGTCAAGTGCCAATTTTTACCAGTCAACCCAGGTGATAACAAAAAGTTGGGGTAGGCACCTAATCATGTTAGCTTTGAAATTTTCCTCCTTCCCCTTATTCTAGTATACCTCTAACGATATTGATTAATGCACATTATGCTGATGAGAATAGCGAACAAATGACCAGCAGTCACAGACGCCTGATAAGGTCATTTACGACCGACCTTGAACAAGACTGTCAGAATAAGATCTATGTATAGTGTTGTCAGTACAAATAGTTTCGTACTGAATGCGGCTCCTAAGATAAGTGCGCCAAAGCATTTCCACAGCAGAACCGCCACTTTGGTTTCCAATATTATCACAATCTAAAACGTCATATTAAATTTATCTCTTTGTTCAGTTAAATGCTTTCAACTGCACGCTGTATGAGTTTCAAAGTCCACGATGAGCGAGAAGCGATTTCGTAAGGAATTTATCATGAGTATTCATCGACGTCATAAACAGTCTATTAATCAGTGTTAATTTCTTATGAAAATATATGAGGTTCTATGTAACTGAGTATTACTAGTATTAATTATTATCTTTACTATCATTAAACATATTAACTATCATTCATAGCAGTGTGCACTAGACGTTTTTAAAATACAAAAGGGCATTAGCCCTTCTGACCTTAGTTCTACAATGGTTCTATTTACCGATTATGATGGTTAATATGTTACAAATGAATATATAAAGGTGAATGTTGCCTTATCTAATTTTTCAAATGACTTTTGTATTATTATTTACTGTGTTAATTTTATATTTTTGATTAATTTATTATCTATAACTCATATTATATATGATTCCAAGAAATAAATTCGTCTAATAAAAAAAATAATTTAGAAAATATTTCCTGTACTACCCATTAAAATAAAGTCCACTTCATTTTTTATTTGCGCACATCTTCTCACAATAAAGGATCAACAGAAAGTAATTACTGCGACTTCCGTAATATAAACTCTATTTATTTATCGAACTATTTGAACAAATCTTTCGTAGCTTCCTAGCACGTGTTACAACAGATCATTAAAGCGGTAATCGACTGCTATTGTTACGAGCCCAACGGGCTGCGAGCGTTGACAACTTAATCATAGTAAATCATGTATTAAACAAGTAGATCCCACATAAAGGAATAAAGGGCTTAATGTTGAGCGTTAGAACTACGCCTGGATATAATTTTAATAAAACAAAAGGAAAGAACCTGTGTTAAATAAAGAGAAAAACAATTGTCAACGATAAAATCGTTTATAGTTAAGCGTTTACGTTCGGACTCCGGCTTTTAGATGTATTGTGCTAGGGATAATAATAATAGGATATCTTAGGACAACGTGCACACGGTCATCCGATCTCGAATTAAGCGGATCATTTGCTATGGTAACCAGGCATCTATTACTCATGTACAAAGAGTACTGATTTACTCATGTTCGGACATACTAGTGGGTAATTATTTTATAGTTGCATATCGATTTTGAATGCGTTTGGCGATACAGCCATAAGTCCTAATAAATCCTGAGTTCTGAAGAATCCTGATAAATGTAAGAAATATGATAAATGTATCAATATAGGCACGATAAAATATTAACCAAAAGCAAAGCATATAAAATTTTTAAATGTTTAGGATAATTTAAAGAAAGTGAAATAAATAATAACATACTTAATTTCGCATTATGCTATAGTAATTAAAATCAAATTGGCCGATTTTGATTTTCGCAGAAAAACTTTTGTAAGGTAACTAAACAAATACTAAGTACAATTTCTTGAAAACAAACTGCACCTGTTTGTTCTAGATAAATCTGTGAGATCAGATCCTAAATCTAGGTACGTACGTGTTTTACACGTATTTTATCTGCAAGATGCCGTCTGGAGTTTCAAGATGGGAGATACTTTGCGCTGGCAACCCCATTCATCCGGCGTTACGGCTAGTGGGGCCAGGCATTTGAAATTGGGCAGGACGGTTTCATTTGAATCCTTGACTATCCTGATAACATGATTATCCTGTTAACATCTTAAATGATATAACAACAAATTGGTCCCCTAACAAATATTCTTTCTCGATAGGAATCGAATCCATGATTCCAGCTTAACAAACAGTCTCACTGACGACGGAACAAATACTCCACTTGCATTTTAGTAGACTCATCTGAGAAGATATTAGAGTATGTTCTATCATGTTGTATCCCGAAATTTTCTATATAATCTTAGGTGTCCCCAACCATGGCGTACGGCGCGGGACATATTGGCAATCGCTGCTACTTATGGCCCAGGAGTCGTTCCAGAATTTTATCAAATGGATTGAAGCAGTTTGTTTGTGGAACTTACTGGTTATTGCTTAAACTTTATTAATAAAACAATTGAAATGTCCAGTATTGTGTAAAATAAAACAAAATTGTAATATATTTACCTCTCACAGATATTTGGATTTTGGACTTTTAACAACCAACTAGCTTTTCCCGCGTCGTATCGTCCCACATTTTCTTTGTATACTGCAAATCTTCAATATTCCCGCTAAGTCGGTAAAAATGATTAAATAATTATTCCAAGAAATGTAAAATTGGTATAATAATTACTAGTTTTGAAAATTATGCTATAACTATGCAAAAACCTAGCTATATATTTTTTTCATTCACGGATGGCTGTATAAAAATATATACTAGAGGGAGTTTTGACATTGGTACCAAATATTATATTTTCGTAATAACATTTAGTAAAGTTATTAGTAATTTATTTAATTAAGAAAATATGTGCTAAATGTATACAAAAGAACTTTAAAAAAAAACAAGGGGACACCCGGATTTGAACCGGGGACCTATCGATCTGCAGTCGATTGCTCTGCCCCTGAGCTATATCCCCGATACAATGATTGGCGAAAAGGACATTAATAATTATATCACAGTCTAGCAAATAAATTGTATTTGTATTTATAATAATTTCTACAAAAAATGCTAAATATCGACATTCTGATACTTTTACTCTTACTATTCTATCTGATCTATTCTGATACTATACCCCTGAAGAGATTTGTACTCAACTGTTTATTAGTAAATAAGAAAACACTTTGAAAAAGAAATAGAAAAATATCTTTCACATTTATTAGTATATCTGTTAAAAAATAATTCATAGTTGCGCATTAGATATACATAGGTACCTACCTATGTATGTATATGCATTATTGTATGTAGTACTGTAGTACTATAGACAAACTTTTAACAGCAATAGGTACCTAATGTAAAACATTTGTTAAACTTTTAATAGCAGATTTGATGAGTCTTAAAATATTTACAACTGATATAAATTCTTAATTATACATATAGTCTTGATCCTTTATCAACGTTGTACCACCGCGTCTCATATACCATGAGTTGACACCAAAACGGGTAAGTTCAGTTGATATTATTTTGTTTAATGACACCTATTTATTAAGTACTTCATTCATTGTTTTATTTGACCTCTTCTGTCATTAGGCATTCATGTGATTTCATTTAGATTTCTAACTCCACGACCGTCATATTGATTACATAGGGTGGGTGTGTTTTAATTAACCTATACAAATAGGTAAAAACAATTTTATTTATTGTTTATTTCTTATACACTAAAGATAGATGAAAGGCCGCATTAGATGTCTAGTGGCTATGGTTGTGGTTATGGTATGTGCAAACTGAAACACAACATTTTATTTTCACAATAGGTATAAAGCTTCAGTTAAATTGACTGGCACTCTAGTCGACTTGTTGCAAGCGCGACTGCAGATCGGAAGGTCCTGGGCTCAAAGCCCAGGTCGGATATTATTGGATTTTTCAAATTTAGAATTTCTAGTAGTGACTCGGAGTTTGGATCTGTGCCCGGTTTTTGGCAATAGGCTTACCATCTATTTTATGAGACGCAAACGTAACTGGTGTAACGTGAAAGTGTACTACACTATTCTTCTTACCCCTTCGGGGATTACAGGCGTGGAGTTACGTTTTTTTTCATGAAGAGTTCAATGTGCTAAGGTTTTACTGCCCAGAGTTTTCCTGTAATAACATGGCGTGTAGATATGTGTATATTTGTATGAATGAGGTGATGATGATGAAGTAAATTTTGACTTAATGGTAATAATCAGTAAGACATAACCTTTCAAGAATAACTGCATATCAGGGAAAAAATCAAGTTCTTAATGTACATATTATATCAATTTATTTTTCTGGTACGTCCCTATATCCTTCGTCACCGCCAAGGGCGTTTCAAACACAACGAACATTTACACAGCAACAGAGCGTACAGTCTTAGATCCTTTAACGATGAATTCCGAAAGCGTAAAACGAGATCCCGTATTTTCTTTTCACGCTTCAAAGCTTACCCGTAAAGATCCGACGCAAATTTTCTTTTATAAAAAGGAAAATTGCAACTTTATTACTTTGTATTAAAAATTATAATCGAACTCAACGCGAAGCGTGATATTATCATGTCTGCTCCATAAACCCTTTGAACTTTTAATGATTAATAAACAGTCCTGATAAATATAAAAAGTAGAGTTGAATTATATCGTTTATAATGGTAGAATTAATTTTTGTTCGTTTCCACAATACAACGGCAAATTCATGTTAATATCTATTCCGTAGTCGAGTAACACTGAGCAATTGCGAAAATAGCTCCACAAAATGGAGACATATTTTGTAAAGCGTGGATTTTGTGTGTTCCAAAGACTTAGAATTATACGCTCCGCTTAATTATATATTACATTTAATCTGCGGTATTATACAAATAGTACATTTCATATAAAGTATATTTTAACTGAGTAAATTAAGAGTCCAAAACGTTTGCGATTTCGCTTTGAGGTATGGTTTTGTTACGTATGGTGACAGTTAGGTAAGTGAGATTTTATGAAATTTAGTGAATTTTATTTTATGTGATAAATCTGTACACTATTATATTTTGTTGTAGTTAGGACCATTGTTACAAAAATGAATTTTTTCTCACCAAGATTGTAGCCGATGACGTTATGATTCACATTACTTTTAAAATGTTACATACGTATTATAGTATCTATTATTGCGTTACACAGTTTTAATTTCTATTTACTTTAACTATGTATTTAATTATGAACAATGACCAATAAATATGAAGTACTTAATGATTTATATAATGATTGTTGGAAATTATCTTGATGTATTATTATTATTAATTAACTAAATATATTAAAAGTTCAGTAATTTCTGTTATCACCTTGTCACATTCGTAAATCCTAGATACATTCGAAACTTATTTATAATTGTAGCCTTGCTTTAATATTCTGTTTGCACGCCTAGTGTTTTTTTAATACGTTCTTGTTATAATTGTGTTTAAAACAATAACATATCATCATTAAACTAAAGATTATTATTTACTAAATCTAAACAACAACGAATCAATTAAAATGTTCCTACTAATCATCATTAGCCCATTCCCGTCCACTGCTGGACATAGGCCTCGTCAATAGCAAGCCACTGAGCTCGATCTTCAGCTCTTCACATCTAAAAACAAATCGAAAACTATGTTGGGCATATAATTTAATGTTCACGAAAATACATGAATAAATTTAAATAATGTTGAAGCCCATTGGTTCAATATCTACGGATATAAAAACAGTTACGTAGAAAATACGTCGCCTTGGCATCGTTAATCTGTTTCTACCACAACATAGTAACAAAACCACCTACTTCCTCTGCGAACCTCAATCTGTGTCGACTGAAATATAGCGTACAGGCCGGTACACACGAGCGATTGTGATGTACTTTGTACGACGTTCTATTTATTGCTTAACGGAGTTCTGTGTGTACTAGGAACCGACTTCACTGTGTAAATATACCTGAGGCTGGCGTTTATTTGTTTTAGCATATAATGCCCAGTTTAATATACTGGCAGAGCGAGAAAGTGATGTAACAGAACTGGAAGCGAACTCATATGAATTTTCCATAGAATCGCATTGAGCCTCTAGGTGTTCTACATTGGTTCTCAGTTGTAATGATACAGCTTGCAGAATCTTAGTATACCAGTTAAGTCGATTATATATGAATAGAGACTGTTCTGATTCATCTGATAAGGCCGACTTGAATACATGTTATTTCTATACAAAAAAATACAATATGATTTGATCGTAACATCAAATGGTTTATGTAAACTTACATAATTATTTACTTTATAATTTGATTGACGACGTAACAGATTATGAACTGTACGTGGCACGCATGTGGTTACAGATTGCAAGCGATCAGTAAAGCATAGCAATGTCGGCCATGTTCGGCGCTTGAATGGCTCTTAGTGGTAAAATTTTCACGAGCGTTTGTTTGTTTCGGGATATGAAGCCACCGCGCCGGTCCAGGTTGTTGTGGTAAAGAAACAATCATTAAACTTTGTCGAAAGCCTTAAAGGCTTTTTTAAACATGTGGGCACCCAGTGTAAACATGAACCAAGGCTAAGACAGTTGTGTAGGGATCATATTCAACAGTGGAATGAAAAAAATCCTAAAAAATGTTCAACAGTGGAATGAAAACCTCGCTGCAAACGGCGATAGCTCATGAGGAATGACTTTGTACCGGTCCGAAACAAGTCGGGCCATCCCGCAAAACGTACGTCAGTTAAGCCGGTAAATATACATATAATCATGTGTATAAAAAATCACAAAACATTTAATAGTAGAATGAAAAAGTGTTGTGTTCAAAATGACATGAAAAGTAATATTCTTTATCATATGTAATAAAAGTAGTAAATGCATAAGTAAAATTTTTATTAGAGTAGAATAGATTTTTTTTATTAAAATTTATTGCGCCCTATAAACACCCTATAAAAGACAATGTGAGAACATAGAAAAATAAATTACTTAGAACGGCATTACAGGGAATACCGAGTAATATTTATTGTAAATGTATGTTACTATATTACATATAATAAATTGGAATCTTAAATCTATGTATTCAACATTATATATAGCTAAAAAAAAATTATACAACATCTCAGTATTAGTACGGTATAAGTACAGTTGCGTTGAAAGAGTTATTTAAATGTATGTTTAAAACCGCCAGTATGGAGCGACCCATTCCAAGTTGATAAAGTAACTATTCCCCTTTTGCATTTCGGCGTCACGTTTTTTAAATCATCGCAGCGCGCACCCCGCATACGAATTGTGTGTTTGACTGTACACCGGCGCGCAGTGTATTAAACAAAATTTAGTTTCCAATGTATATAGGTACGTGTTTCGTTTTCTCTATAAGATTTTCTTTTTTATTCTCAGTGAAGGTGATTTCAATGAACGTCATAATTGACGTGCTTCGACTTATATATTTTTATAAAACTATAATATAATGTATATCTTTCAACTTTAAATCAAATTATGAAATTGATACATTAATTGCGGTAGACCCTGGTTACTTATCATCCAGGCTATCGGCTAAAATAACAATGTAATTAACGAAAATGTCATTTCAGGTCTAGCAGTCACATATCACAAAACTGACGTGGCTATTCAGTCTACACAGTTTTTATAACAGCAACTGTTATCCGTGTTGGGGTGAAGAAATTATAGTAACACATATATATCTACTAATAATAGTATGCTCATCATCTGCCTATTTCAGTCTACTGCTGGACATAGGCCTCCCCTAATGAGCACCATTGCGCTCTGACTTCGACTTGCCGCATCCAGCTTCTGTCTGTAGCCTTTCACAATAGTAGTAATACATACAAATACTAGTAACACATCCCCCGACCCTATGCCTAACCGTTTCATACAAGGTTGTATTTGAAAGTTAAATGATATATTTTTTGTAGAACAGCTATATATAAAATAGTAATAACTGAAAGAAAGACATTTTTTTTAAATCTAAGAAGCGAGCAAGTACATTTCTTTTATCGTTTTATTTATCGAAGTACATTTTCGGCATGCAAATTGTGTCTTCAACAGCATACTAAGTGCATAGGATAATAAACTGATAAAGTAATTGACTTCAGTCTCTGACTATACTTGTATTGAATGAGTAGAATGAATTTAAATTTAAAATTTTTGTAATGCCCTCATTGCTGTTACAGCAAATATGTAATACATTACAATACATTAAACTACTCAAAAAGGCACTTAGTATTTTATTTTGTAGCACTTTATAACATTTAGAGCTCTAAATTAATTAAGTATTAAAACACGACATCTGTGCGTAACGGTCTTAATACTGGTCTAATAGGAGCAGTATTTATTGACCGTGACTGCTGAGCTGACGGTTGTAGCTTTGTGTCATTTCTGTCATTAACATTAGTAACTGATTATAACCGAACAAATGGCCGCTTGTAATTTCGCTTAAATGTTATTATTATTACAATACGTAGGTACTTAAATAAATTTAAACATCATAATCTCTTTAAATATCTTTTTCTATAAATATAATATAAGGAATAAAAATGTATGGAATAAATTGTTTGTGTTGCAGCGTGCAAAGAATAAAGCTTCCTTGTTATTTTTTATTTTCTTTATGAAATTATAACAAGCTCAAATAAACGTTGGAATACATACAATAGTTGGCAAGGCGATCCATTGGTGAGCCGTTCAATAAATGACGTTTCTGGTTAGATCTTCGACTGTTCACCCACCGATTGATATACCTATTTATATTTTATTCATTGGTAAATCATCGTATTAATCGATTGAATTTGAAATTTAATATCTTAACATATTACATTGCATTACACTCCTCCGCCTATTCTTTTGGATAAATACAGGCGTTATGTTATGTTATGTTTAAACTTTATAGACATATTAGGTAAAATTATTGGTTGTATACCGAAGAATTATTATGAATATTTCTTCATTGGTTTGCACACAGCAGACTTTCAGACATTGTGATGGTCTTATTCATAAGTAGATCAACGTCTTTAAAGAGAACAGTGGTGAAAAAGATAAAAATAAGTGCTAAACAAAGATGATTAAAAATAGAGTATCGTAGATAATTAATTGTCGATTATTTCGTTAGGATATTTAGTATTAATTATACATAAAAATAGAGAGCCCAATTGTGAGCTCAGTGGCGCGTCTTGAGATAAGTTAATGTCCAGCAGTGGACTCATAGATCTCATTAATTGAAATATTTTTTTATTTACTTCCTTCATTACTTTTGTTTAGTTTTATATTACAAAGGTTTTTTAACTTTCTGTATAATAACAAATGCCAAACAAACCCTTTTTCATGGCACTAAATGGGTTTTTTGTAATAACATGTTCTTAAAAGTGATTTGTTTAAGATAAATGGAATGAAATTGAGTTTGAGCTGAATGTAATAAAATATACTATGATTAATAAAATATAATTGTTCTTCAACGGATTTATCGTCTATTTCTAACTGGTCGCACACTCAACGACACTGTTTCTACGACTCACTGGTGTTCTAATTTTAATATCGAATATGGAAAATTAGTGTCGTACATAGGTACACAGAATACAAATTTGAATATCGAAAACTATTGCCTACTATAATAGTTTGGTTCCTTCCTGACGTTAGAGAAAATAGATAGGACAAGGTATTAATAAATGAGAATATTATATCAAGGATAAAAGGGATTTTGACTGTACGAATATGTATTAATATGATCGTATACCACTATTCTTAGTGTTAGTTCGTCGAGTTTCACATGTCAGGCTATATTAGTTTCATACCGAAACAATGTAGGTTCTGTAATAAGTTAGAAGAGAAATTGCAAGATCCGGTATCTTGTTTGGAGTTTCCAGTGGAAATTCGCTGTAGCGGAAAATTAATTATTATTCGCACTCTGTTTCTTGTTAAATATTCATTAAATAGTTGCGTATTCTGCGAAGCGTCCATGGCAATATTGGCGCGAAACTTCGAAAACTATAAGTCAGGTTAGGTAGCGACGAATAAGGTTTTTGTGTACCTGTCGTTGTCGTCATTTTTGAAAGCAATTGCTTGGGAATATATATTTTGTGCGTATTTGCTATTTGTCTGCTATTTGCTAGGCTAAGTATAGGTATATATATATAAAAAAATGAACTTATATAGGTATCTATGTATTTTTTTGGAATACATATTTTATGTCTTAAGCCGGGGTAATCTTTGCTTTAGTAGTTATTACCTACATTTAAACTTATTATTATTAATGATTGTTTTAATTTTATTTTATATGATTCCTCTATACATATTTTGGCAGTGTAATATCTGAATTAGGTTCGCATCTTACAATGTTATATTGTTGATTATTTGTTGGTCGCGGACATTAATGATATTGTAAATTTTGAAGACTTTTATTGTACCTACTTTCAAAAGCAACTAAAGTAAGTCAGTTTGTAGGTAACTAAAATAAATTGGTAATTCCTTTATCACATCGGTATCTCGTATTGTAATTATTTTGTTTGTAAGATAAGTTCTACCAATACTTATAATGTAATGTATTCATTATTCTTTAAAATAATATTTTTTCTTTCCGCAAGTTTACACACAATGTGCAGCAACCCATGAGTACTCTCACATACGCTGTTGGCTCTTTACATATTATAAGCTTTCAAAAAAATAATCTGTTTACGCTATTAATACAAATATTGTTGATATTTTATCTTCTGATAAAAGATGAACTATTTAAATAAATGCTTTGCCATATATTTATATGTCTAACTTTGATAAGACAATGTATTAAAAATAATAAAATTGTAGTTGTACTTATTTCCCCCCCAAAAAAAGTTTGAAAACGAACCATTTATATATCAAACATTGAAAACACCAGAACTCCTCACCTCTCAGCGTTTTATAATTTAAATTCGCAAAAGTACTATTAAGAAACGTATTTCCGCTAACCGTTTTCGAATTTCCTGGCTTTCCTGTATACACTTTGATTATGCATGAGACTGGTTTAATCTCCGCAGTCTGCCAGCTTGTCAGCGCATCGTTGAAATATATCCGCGCTGCATCCCGACTCGTCTTTGCAAACCCTTTGATGTCTGGTTTGCGTCTACTGTCTTTAACATTCGATATATACACAATATACATACCTGACTAAGTTACATATTTGACTAAGTTACATATTTGCTTATATTTAAGTTTATTTATATGTATCTACATGGTTAAACTAGTACGTTTTGAGTATCTACTAAATGACATAACTTATTATAAGAGTAGTGTAATTATTGTTTTTAAAAATGTTCCCTATTGCGATTTATACATTTTATCATCCGTTCAGATTTTTTTAAAACAAATGGGCATTAATGAGGTATTGAACTAATTGGTTAAACCACAACACTGTTTTTCCTAACACTTCTTTTAATGTTCTTTCCGTCATAGCTTTTCAGAATAGAACTTTATTATTTTGGTAGCGTGACTAAGTACCTACCTATATTATAAAAATGCAAGAAGATGCACATATCTGGGTTATTATTGCCAAAATCCTTGGGGGGTTGTGGACAAATAAATATTTGTGTATCTATCAGTATTCACTGTCATTTAATCCTCTTGTGAAACAATACTAATAATAATTTTATCGCATTAGGTAAAAAGTAGGCAGTCATCTTTTCAGCGCCTTTCGCCTGTCGAAACTTTTGCTCTGCTATAATCTCCAAGTATTCTTTATATCTCCAAGTATTTCATTTTTCCACTTATTAAGACGTGAGTGATTTTGTCTGGTCGTAAATTTGTTCGATTTTTGGCTTTGTTTTGTAGAATTATTTTAGTTTGTATTCCAAAGTTCACAAATCTCTGAATCTCTACATAGGTATTTGCCGGATTTCTTTAATGAGTACTACTAAATCGATCATGTTTCTCTCTGTGAAGTTAGTTGACGGATGAAGTTCACGGACCTCATCACCGAGAGGTATCATAACATAAATTCATACTGGTAGGCAGAGGAATGTAGGACACTTCCACGTTTCACTAGTTACGTTTACGTCCTATCGTGGAATAAAGGGGAAGTCTATTGTCATACACCTGGCATAAATATCGCCTTCGTGGTACTTCTGTCAAATTCAAGGTAATGAAACCTTTAATCAATAAAACTTTGCTTGACCTGGAAATCGAGTCCTAGACCTCTTGATCGGCAACTGCGTTTGCAAAGGAATCTGGTCACGAGCGAATTCACCGTATCGATGTCTCACGGAATTCAGTGTTTTGCGGTGCCAAATGTATTTGAAAGTAAGCACTGCACGCTACAAGCAAATATATATATATGGAACCAATGAAAAAACATCGTTCTAAATTCAAATAACTACTACTAAGACTATTTCCCAGTGTTAACAGTACTTTGACAAAATTAAAATTTTTATTCTTAAATTTTGAAGTCAGGCTATAGAAGTAAATCCTTCAGCGAGGAATTATTTTTAGTTTTATAAAAAAAGTATTACTATTCCCCCGCAAAAGAAACTCTCAGGTCGACAGAAAGCGTTTTTATAATATATAAAAGTATTTCAAAAACGTTTAAGCGCTACAAAATTGTATAACCAACTTTAAAATTTTTTTAACTACCTACGATTTTTTGTAAAGTGCCGATTTGTTCATAACTTTTTTCTTAAAACGAACTTGTGTTCTGTTAGCGATTATTTTTTACCGTACGGTTTTAAAATTAATCGTGTTTTATATTAACAAAAATCTATAGTACCTACCTGCCATGTTTTACTTCAGCTATGATAAACAAAATTATTGTATACACTTTTGCTGTTTCTGACCTAATCTCAATAATTTCTCGGTGGCATCAAATATTAACGTTCTCTAATTACTTTTTATCTATTAAGGGGATGCCATAATTACTTTTATATCAGAGAAATATAATATCTCGTTTATATTCCTTATTCCAAGTACATTAATTCGTGTTATATTTGCCCGAAGGAATTAACATAAAGGCACTTCATTTTACCCCATTTTCTGGACCAACCGTGTTTGCCAATTTAGCTTGACATGTGTATAATCGTTATGTCAAAGACCTAAGATACACATTACAATGTCAAACTGATAACTGAGCTGGTTATATTGAAAAGAGCTTTCGTGTGTGGCGTTGTATGAAATTGTATGTGTCCCTTGAAATGAGAGCTTATGTCGTGTTCCTTTAGTTCTTATATAAGCTTTACGTTTCTCGTATTGACTTGAGGATACTACGAACATTGATTTGGATCATAATTGTTAAAGAGAGTGAAAGAAATTGCTTTATTTTCAATTTGCTTTGTCACCAATTGCTTTGTCGTTTAGTATAACACAATTACGACGGCCAGGTCTGTTGTTAGCGCGTAAGGTGTACGGCATAACTACAATAAGGTTGTCTTGGCTAATTACGCGCTGCCGCCTAACTCGTGTATCGCAAGTTTCTAAATCACCTCAAAGCCTTCAACGGCTTAACGACGCTAATATTCATGAACGTTCCTTGTGGTTTGAAGGTCGTGTTAAATAATAGCTGATATTATCATGAGATATCACTAGTTGGAGCGTACCTAATTGTTTTCGCCGAACACAACTGCTCGTTTTTTCTTTGTACTAACGAAGGCTGGAGGAGATCGCTTCTTTAGTGATAAGGCTTTTTATTTATACGTTACTTAGAAATGTTCAAGTTTTATATTGTTGTTTTATCACTATGGGCTGTTTTTCCAGAGTAGATACACTTATTGGTATAAAATAGACTAAATTGAATGTTTATAAAGACTAACTAAAGATTAAACTTAATCGGAGTGAACGTTAATAAATATTATAGTAATCACAACTAGTAGATAAAAGGTAACCATGTATCACGATTTTCTATTAAGACATGTTCATTATTTAACTCGATTTGCCGAAATTTCATGTTAGCTCAGTTTCGTTCCCAGCGTACTATATGTGTTAGTTATATATAAGGGAAAAAATAAAAACCTGAGTCAAAAACGCCTATTTATGCGATCATTTCTCGTAAAAATATTTTGTATCATGACTACCTATATAAATTTTATTGAGAACTTTACGTGTGTTTGACTTGAATTTAAATCTATAATAAATGGTCTAAGATAGATCGTAAACGCTATTGATAAACGGAAGCTGACGAAGTAACTCATAGGAAGAAAAACAATTTAAGAGGAAAACGTGTACCAATAATCCTAATGAAACATCTCATAATGCTTTGAGACACTCACTATTGAAAATAATAATATGAAAGAATAAATTACATGTACTCAGTAATAATAAAATAAACATAATTAAGGATAATAAATTAACCATATTTGCCGACAGTAAAATAAATAAAATTAAAGTTAATAAATTATATATAATAAGTAATAAGAAATGATGTTCAATTACATATCATTATATATATAAATGACTTAACGTTACTTTAAATAAAAGCCATATACTGTTAAACGAAAACAAGTACTTAATTGTACCTACTTAATATTTATCAGTACTGTTAAATAAAACTATATTATAGATTTAAGCCTCCTCGTTTTAGATTTAAATTTGTATTCCATAGTGAAACGATTAAAGGTTTTTTATTGTAGTCATTGATGATAATGATGACGATATGTAAGATATAGTCAAAAAACTTGTAATGTCAACGAGATATTTTTATATTTGTAATGAACTAAATTTAAGGAGGAATATTTACTCTACAATACAATAGCTCAGGGCGTATTTAACGAATATTAATTACTTTAATCATTTCAGCCTGAAAAACGTAGCCAGTGAAGTTTTTGATATTTCTTCCGGTTCAGCGGGAATGTGGAGCGGTGCTAATGCGTGTAATGACGTGAAATAACACGGTCGGTTTGTTAGTCGGGTATCTTGTTTTCCTACTGCAAGTAAAGTATCAAAGAAATTCTATTATGTAGGTACTGCTATTCGTACATGTATGTACATATAAACAATAACTATGCGGTGTTGAAATTCGTGCTTAAAAATGGCCAGAATGCGCATGTTCTTGAAAATTTTGTACGTTATATGATATGACATACAATCATAAATTTTTTGTTTTTTTTTTAATATGGCAATATTTAACCTGATATTTACGAAAAATTATTTTGTTTCCTGAAGCAAAGGATCAAAAATGATATTATACGAAAATGAACCAGTCACCATAGCTCAAAGGATTATCTCGCTGAAGTGGCATGGGTCAGACATGTTTGCGGAAGAACTGATAACCGGTGGCTAAAGAGAGTTCTTGAGTGGAGACCGCGGCTCAGCAAACGTAGTATAAAAAGCTCGCGGCTAGGTGGGATCTACAAAAGCCTGCAGGAAAAGACTGGATGAGACAAGCAGAGGATAGGGCACGATATCGCTCATAAGGGGAGTTCTATGTTCAGAAGTGGACTGAGATAAACTGATGATGATCATGATGAATTTTATTCTTTGGCGAATGAATCATGTTAATACAAGACATATCTCAATAGCTGGACATATACCTTAACTAATTAATGTCATCGCGTCATCAAGGCAATATACAATTATAGTCACAAATTCTACTCAGGTTTATTATTCAGTCACTTACTTATAAGAGAAGAAAAGCAAAAAAATAGCAATTTCACGGGTTGAACAAAAACTATTTATATTGTCTTTAGAAATAGTTTCTCTTTGTGTCTCTGTCCCTTAAGGTTTATATTAAAAGATTCCTTTGTCCGTGAAATTCACAGAATCTCCAAATTAGTTCGATTGATGGTTTTTCTACTTCCTTTGGGAGTGTAATAAATGGTAGGAAACGACAATTTTATGTCTTAAAAGGTATTCGTTCCTATTGATATATTATTACGAAATTAATAGTAATGATGTAATTACTTCGTTCATTTAATTAGTTTCATATAAAATGATGTACAATCAATATGCAGTTATGTGAGCATGTAGATATGTGTATTTATCTATATAAAGGGAAAATTATGAGGATGTACTAATCTATTGGTTGCAACACAATTAATGGATATAAATTTTGGAACACATCTTAACTAAGGTTCACTACAGCATAGTGTGATAAAAAGATTATACATTCGTGGTATCACATTATCAGATTTAGATGCTTATAATTACCGAACATTAGAACTCAGCTTAGGTTTAACCTCCAGTGACTTAAAAGTTTGCTCTACGAGCAGGATTTAATAAGTATTTGTAGATATTAGTCTGCAAGCTGCGTATGATGAGTACCTTTACTCATTTATATGATCGTACTTGAAGACTGTTTTTGTATTTGGATAAGCGATTAAAACGTGTATCAGCTTGATTATATGTAGTTATAAAGCCTAGAAAAACGTACGTGAGTTAGGCCGGTACATTTATAAATACGTGTACAAACATTCACGAGACATTTAATAATGAAAAGTATCGGTTTAACTCGGGTAGGGCTTTCACCGATTACTTGTGTTTTTAAGGTTTAATAATGAAATTGCTAAATGAATAAGTAAATGTAAATTTAAACATAACAAGCGTACTAAAAATGAACGAATGAAAAAAATACGAAATAATGAATAAGTATACTAAGGAACGAGTGAGCGAACAATTAATTGAATAGTAATAATATTAAAGATTTAGAAGAAGTTTAGGTGGGTAAACGAATGAATCAATCTAAAGTTGAACATGACAAGCGTACAAACATATAAACGAACGAAAGAAGAAACGAAGTAATAAATAGAATAGTAATAAATAGAAACAATATTCGAATATGGACAACTATAATATTATGTATGTAATATTATCGTTACAATATGTAGTCCTGTAGTATAAGTTATCGTTATTAAACACTATCGGCAACACCCTGTACTATGAAACTAACCCGCACCTAATGAATGCACCGGGGATATGAGATAATATTCCTGTTCGCCCGAATATTAAGACTCTGTTCACACTATCTCCAGACAACTGTGTAAGCCTTGAATAAATTGTTTGTATATATTCTGAATTTGTAAATAATGTTCAAACGAAACTTGTTGAAAAACTCAATATGGCCTAAGATCACCTTAGAAGTTTCTAAGCTTTGTATGAGACATCGCCTTGGTACATTCGACTATTAAGTTCAACCTTGGCCAGTACAATAATTAATTAGTTTATCTGCTAAAATCCAATTATTTATTAAAACGAGCGGTTCAACATAATGACTGTATAATTCTTTCTATCTAGCACTACAGTGCAAATAGACCCTTACATACAAATTAAGCGCAGTCACACTGACTGCAGCTCATTACATCTGTAAACTCAACGTTGAACTATTCACGCCGTATTGTTATGCGCTTTAAAACTAACATTGTGTTACATGTGCTCATTATAGCGGTGAAAAAATATTTTTTTTTGACTAAATGTTTTGTAATTATAATATGGTCCACTTATTGATTTACGTTTGTATGAAACGTAGATATATATTTCCAAAAATCCGTGGGTGTTATATGAACTTAAGGGAAGTGGTCATTTATGTTACTATTAAAATAAAGTTTTCTTTAAAAATGAAATGTTACTTTCTATTGTTATTACATGAAAATGACTTTGTATAATAGAGAAAAATAATTCTTTATTTCAATATTTTTGGTTCCATACCTGAATTTTTTAATTTTTCGATTTGTATTTGAAATGTATATCTACATTTTTACCCTTTATCTTAAATTTATGTAATCATTGTTAGGAATATTTATTCGTGGTTAATTTTTTATTTACAACACGCAAGATTAACACCGCCGTGTTTCTAAATTACCGAATTGCGAGGTCACGAAAATGGTTTTATTAATTGAACATATCTGCCAGAGCCTTGCTTATTAAAATTTATACAGTCAATAGCAACATTAATCAATTAAGCTTGTCTATTCATTATACAATTACCCAAATTAATGCTAAATAGGATTTTCAGCTGGTAAAGTTAATTAAAGAGACAACTGCAGGTGGGTTCTACGTAATTTAATGGCAACCCTTCTCTAAATGTGTCAGTTTTTATAACATTCAGCCAAGCTCCCCTGAGAAATTCTCGGCTCTCTCGCTGTATCATTATAATAAAAGAGTGTGTAAACAAATACTTGTTTTATTGTAATAATGTTTTGTAATAATTTGTAAAACGTTTTATCAAAACACTGTATGTACATAAACGTAATATTTACAGTTAGATAAATTTCCGCTCATGTTACATTTGTAGTTCCAATGTATAATTCAGGCGAAGAGATTTTAGAAATTTCTTTCTGTTAAGCATAGAACTAACTGAAAGGAGAGGATATCGACGATGGTAAAAGAAAATTGCCACCAGCAGTGCCACCAGCATAACTACGTAACCAGGAGTCAGCGTGACTATAAAACAATAAAAAAAAAACAATAATAACAATGTTACAAGACGGTGTATTCAGAAACTCCTTCTCCCATCAAATCAACCAAATCTCTTCTGTAGCCTAAAATGGTCGGGAGCTATTAAACCGAGTAAGTACCGACTGCTTTTACCATATAAGACGCGAAACGAATCTTAAGTGACTGCCTTTTTTATCTTATTGGTAAGCATTCATTCTCTACTTTTATCGCTGCCACTTGGAATGATGGCCTGAAGAAAGGAGAAAGGCGTGAATAGATGTTATGTAGGCTACCTATGGCTAACATCTAGGAAGAGTATATAGTATCAGTATACGATGATAAGATTCTGCTAATTACAAAGGCTATGATCAAAATACAATAATATTCTTGCTTACGTAACTCGAATTACGAGCAACGAAAGACCGTTAGTAAAATGTTTTATTAATTACATGTGTCATATACATAAGACGTTTCTCTTTCTGTTAGTTTATATTCATTTAATCTGTTTGTCTACCCCATAAAGGATCTTGTAAAGCGATGTAATAATAACAATGAACCTTTGCAATTCAAATATATTATGTGTATTTAAAAAGCCCGTCACTAGCTTTCATCGACTTCAAATATCGGAAACGTGATAGTCCGTTGCCATGGCGACGGCGGCGCACCTGGCTTTAAAAGTGTAGTGTTCTTGAATACTAAACGGGTCTATCGGCGCGCCCTGAAATACATTTATCAGCTCTTCAAACGGCGCTAAATGTATGACGTTTGCCATTTAAAATTTGATGGTATTTAAAAAAATGACTGTAATATTCTGAAATAATAATAATAATATAATTTGTTATGTTATAGTTTGTTGTTACGAGTGTCATCTTTTGTGGCGCCATAAAAAATATATCTGCGTTTTAATATACACTAAATAGATGATGCGTACCTACAAGACATACGTATCGTATCATCAGCTTGTTAAAGTCCACTGCTGGACAGAGACTTTCCCTAGGGGCTCTTTGCCTGTAATCCCCACGCTGGCCATGCGAGCTGGGATCGCAGAGTACGGTTTTCTCAACCGTCTGTGCTGCTATCCGTAGATGGCCAGGAAATTTAGCCGTGCCTATAGAGTAATTGTAAATAAAACATCATCAATAGTTTCCATTGGACTCTCGTTCTAAGTGTTCGAGTGAAGAGAGAAAGAGACAGAGAGCGCTATACCACGATCTGCCAGCGCCGGACTTAATCGTTTTATATGATATCTTAGTATCCCGGAATAGGACCGGGAGACGTATTGTTTTATCGCTTCGACAAGTATTGCTTAAATAAGGGTTATAACATTTTTAATACAATACAAAATAAAACACTTTATTATATACCACATAGAAGAAAATACAAAGCATAATAGTAACAAAATTCTGTAAGAACGAAAGGCGATCTTATCGCTTAAAGAGCGCTCTCTTCCAGACAACCTTTACTGGAAGGAGCTCATTTGAAGAAAAGAAAAGAAAGTGGATTGGGCATACAAAACAGTTCAATAGCAATAATAATCTTTATTGATTGCTTTTTATATACGTGAGGCATTAACCTTGGCGTGTAATGTTATTTTGTCCAAAGTTTATTAATTCTTATTTTTTCTAATCTAACCCTGTTTTGATAGCGACCTAATTTTGATTTTGTTAAGTTACGATTGTGAAAGCTTGCATTTTAATTTCGAACGCGTGAAGTTGATAGTAGTGTTTTTCTTGTGTAAAGGATGTAATAAGTAACAGAGCAGTTACACGTAGTCACTTTCGCGAAAGTAATCTACAGCCTATATCAAACAGGACTTTAAAAATAGTAAGCGAAAGAAGACGAAAGCTTTATTCGCAGCCTGCTCCTGTTTGTCTGTCTCTCCAGTTTCTCGTAATAAGGTTATATAATAAAATTTTTATTATATACTAGTCCAGTTAGGACATGGCACTGAGAGTGTAATTAGCGTAGTACTGTGAACGTGTTGCTATTCCTAAATACTGAAGAGGTCGCTTCTAGTAGACATTATGGAGTGGCAATAAATCTTTCATACTGAAACCCAAAGGGTTTTATAACGATTTCATGTTCTCATAGATATGTAATTCTTTTTTTAAGTAACATTATGCCTGCAATCTCCGAAGGGGCAGGCAGAGGCATAGTCACTTCTATGTTTCACTTGTTGCGTTTACATTTCTTTCGTTATAGAATAGGTGGCGAGCTCACTGTCACATAGCAATAACTACTAATAAGTATTACATAGTACATTTTAAGTTCATTATCCTAAATTATTTAATTGATATAGCAACAATAGATGTATTTTAGACATTATTCTTAATAGATATTTTTTTAAGTTGTAATTATAGACGCGAGAATATGAACATTCATTGCTGGCAAAATTAGAACATAAACAAAATCTTTCGTATAGCTAAAGTTCAATGGAATTGGTACACGATAATTTTTTTCTTAACTTAGCAACATATCAAAAAATTACTAAGAAAACTTTTGTATTGTCGAATATATCAATGAAAATGTATTCTCCAATGCGCTAACGGTATTTACAGTGACGTGTAACTAGTTTTATGCTCTGGTACAAAAAAACATAAAAAAAATAAACTTCGCCAGTTTCAATAGCGCGCTATATCTATCCACTTCACGGGACAATTGTTCTGATCTTTTGTTCAAACTTGTTCCGCTCACAACTGTGAACGATGGGCCAGAGTTTAGTGTTTTTTTCCCTTGCATTTTCCTTCCAACGTTGCCGGTATCACAATAAACATAATAGCGAACTACACTTAAAACTACCAACTAATTCCCTGTTCTAACTTGTTCTATTGTTTGTTTTGGTATACCAGGAAACAATTACTTCTTGTTTACGATATCACGACCTCTCGACGCTAATTTGATGTTCATGAGCTTGTGAGCTCATGTCTCTATTATGCATAGATGTACGAGTACACGTGTAACACATTTTCGTCGTTATTATTTAGAGCTGTGATAGCTTAGTGGTTTAAAATTCTGCCTTTCGCTGCGAGAATATCAGTTTTGAATTCGACCCAAGCATAATTTACGGAGACTGGTATTTTATCACAATTTTTTATTGAAATATATAGAAATAAAAGAATGAGAATCAAACCCGGAACTTCTTCTTCGTAGGACCCGTACTAGTTACCTTTGTGTCCAACAAACATGTTTATAGAAATACGTGATTATAGTTTCGACTTGTTAAAATAATTACGATTCCCTACTTTGTAGTATTTTTATAATCTATCTATCTATATAATATCTATCCGATAATATATCATCTATCTATATACCTTTCAGCGTTGAAACATGACAAAGCTCGCTTCGACTTTTAAAAGTAATCTCTTTATCTGATAAGGGAAGTGTTCCGTCAAATATTTAAAAGCGTCTGTCACGAAGTCAATCATCCTCCAGATAGCGAATCACGCAAATGATATTCAAATAAACACGGTAGCTCCACGCTTAAACGTGTTTTCGCTTTCTGCTCTTATTTGGAAACTCGATTTGAATATTGCTATTGGAATACCAGGAAAACTTTACTTTTAGCTGGAATAAACTGGAATTCTGTCCGACAGCTTCAATAATTGCCAACTGTATGCAAGTTGCGGTTCGATTTACGGCAGGTTAGATATCTGAATGATGGTTTCATATCTGATCAGATTAAACATGTAGGAAAAATGTAAAATTTGTTAAAATTATTATTTTAATTTAAATTCTATTTATATTCAAGTATCTGAGGTAATGCTGTTATAACCTTAAAATGAAAAATGTATTCCATTAATGTAAAATACCTTTGAACGGGAGCTTAATAAAGAACGATACTTAATAACGTTAATAGCGTTGAACGATTAAAATAATTGTCCTGTAGGTTTAATACCAGTTCTATGCCGTAATCCCAGTTGCCGAACCAAGTTGTATAAGTTTGCCAAATACATATGTACTCGTATATATAATCACGACTATTTCATAGGTCACCATAGGTCAGGTTAAGCGTCAGTAGCGATGTGTAAGTTGTCCCAATATATTATAATTCTATATATTACACCGACTGAAATTGAAAATGTCTAGGACTAAAATTTATCTATTTCAACAAAAAGCGCTATGAAACTTACGCTGATTTAGATTTAGTAGGTTCCTTATTTCACAGCTACTTTGTTGTCTAACAAAAATTACCTATCATGAACCTTATTACTCTTAGATATCACCGGATCTTCGAAAATGAATTTCAAGCAAACACGCTCCCATCCTATTACCGGCAGTTTTCAACTTTTCCCTCATTTGGTTATCCGATTTGAATATTGCAAATGGAATCCATAGACTTCTGTATTTTGTTGCGTTTCACCTTTGTTTGGAATACTCTGTTCCTTTCTATGTTATCTTTAGAGTATGAATAAGTATATGAATGAATAAGTTTTTACCTTCATAAATCAATGCTATAGACAGCAAGATTTATTTTTCTTTTAATACCTTTAATACCTTGTGCGCGGAATTTAAAAAGTAGCACAAAAAAGTAAAAAATTCTAATCTAAACAATTTCCAAAAAAATTATGACAGGTATACACATTACGTTTATATGTACCAACATATTATCTGTATGTATTTATCTACTGGTGGGCACGTTATCAGGTCGTGACTATCATATCAAGATAATTAGTATAATGTCGTCAGTATGTAACGTAAACGCAGTCACCAGTCGTATTGATTACGTATTAATCACGTTGTAACAAGCCTCCGATTACACGGTAAACTAATTTTATTAATGCTCTGAATTAATTCTGAAATATAAGGCCCGGTGCACACAGAACGCGAGGACGTAATTTGAAAAAATTGTGTCTCCTGTATCCATCACAGCCTCATTTGTTTTCTCTTTAGGCTTTTACTTTTAAGTCAATAATCTGTATCGAATGCATTATAGGTTGACGATGATTAAGTGTATAATCCCTTTTACTTTTGTTCTTAAATAACTAAATAGGTAGTTAAATGCAGACTAAATTTGTAATAGTCTAGATTTGTAATAGTCTACATAGTACAAACTAAACAACTAAATAGAAAAAATAACAAGTGAAGACTAAATAATTAAAAAACGCAATAATTTTAGTATTTTTGCTACTGAATTATATTATTATAGCGTATTGGCTGTCAAGAGGAATGAACTTATAAATCAAATCGTATCCACTATTGCCGGTGGGCGTGTATAGAGCTTTATGATTAAATAATCAGCCATCCAACCGTAGAACATCCTTCGACTTTAAATATTATTATTAGTGCAAATAGACTAATAGATGTTGTCAGATCTGAAAAGTTTCTAAAAATGAAGAAATGTAAACCGAAAAATATTCTTGGTCGGAAATTTTCCTAGCTCTAATATTCAAAATTAAACTCTATGAGGATAGCAATAAGGTTCAGATTTAAAATGGGCGCATTTCGTACTTAATTTTGCATTGCATTTCGGATTGACTCGTCGGATTCTATTCTCACCGGAGCAAGACCTTTTACTAAGTCAGCAGTGGACTGTTGGGTCCAAAAGCTCTGGTTGGAGTATTGCATTTATTGTAACTTAAAGTACTAATACTCCAGCTTTATATGACATAACATCACGCCTATATTTCTCTGAAGGAGCAGACAGAGGAGTATAGTGGTAATCAACGTTTCACTAGTTATTTTACACGTCCCACCATGGAATAGTTGATGAGTCTGTTGGCATATACCTTGCGTAAATCAAAACTACGAGTAAGTTCTCTTATTGTTAGTAAGAAGGACAACCTAATAAACCTTTGTCCGAACCGGCGATCGCACCCAGGACCTTTTAGTCGACGAGTCGCGTTTGCTATCACAGGACTAACAATTTAGCTCTATATACTATACGTATTATGCAATTTTAGAAGAATTTTTGGAATATAAGCTGCATTTTGTGCGTCTACTGTGAGTCAGTCACGTTGAGTATGACGTGTGAAGTATGAATAGAGTTATAGAAGCCACGCGTTGGCTTGCAGTGCCGCGCTCACGTCTATTCGGAAGTTTAATAAAATATGTTACAGTTTGCTTTGCGTCTTGGATTTCAGAGTCAACATCGAAAGAACCCACGGACATCTACTTCAATAAAAATGTAGAATATTGTAATACATGTAATATTGGAATGTTTAAAAATACCAAGTAGGAAATGGAATAATATTGGAATGTAAATAATACGAAATGGAATAATATAGAAGCGAAAAAAAAAATACGAAAATAAAAAATTAATTATCTGAATGAGGACAAATGGAGTACTTGCAAATTATTCATGAAGGCACAACAAGGCAATTAGGGTATAATTTGAAAAGCGGAAGGGTTCCCAAAAATAAATTGTTCGATCAATTCCATTCGGGCGTACCGACCAACTGTATTCAGTTCATTAATACCACCGAAACACCATCTCCTAATTTATAATATAATTTCAAGTAAGCTGTGTTGACGTCGGTTATGTTTTTGATGAATTGTTCTGAATTTTATATTAAACAAAATTTTCGCGCTATTTACTATATCGTACGTTGAATATTTGACTGTATACATAGTTTAGAAAGCATTAAAGAAATTTATTTCTTCAGTTTGTATTTATAGGTTTTAAGTTTATGGGTCTAACAATTTGGTGATTATGACTAATTACTAATGATTCGTTTTAGAAAGATTAAGGCTACGTATTATGAGTAATAAATTAATCGATTCCGAGTGCTACCGGCTTTTATCAAGAACTGCATATTCAATTCTTTAATAAGTAGGTATATGTCAATATAAATTTGAAAAAAAATTTTGTTTAAATATATAGCGAAGTAAAAATGCTATAGAATAGAATATTAAGCGATTTCGAAAACACAAAGACAGCAGGAGTTGCTAGTTATTTCATAGAATGTCTGTTTAATTAGTTTAGGCCTCTTGTTTTATTTTACAGTCACTCGAGGGTTGCCTACTTCCATAGCTTTTATACGTGTAAGTGGACCCTGAGGGAAAAAAGCGTACGCATAGATATTACTTCATGTAAATAAATTAGCCTAAATTTTGCATAATAACAGTATTGAGAGAATTTACTTCGCTATTCGACTAATAAAAACTTTGTACTGAATTTTTCTTTTAGTTTTCCCTTCTGAGTCGCATTGTGTCAAAGTTGGTTTTAGGTTTTTCCGGAGGTCGTTATGTAATAAGTTTTTATACGGAGTGACTAGATTGCAGATTCAGTACTTTTGCGCAGACAACTGATGAGCGTGCCTTAGGCAGAATAATAGTTCTAGTCAACTCTCAATAGATCACAGTGTCATGATATAGCCTTACGTCACACCACGTCTCGCAAAGAGAGAACAAGATACGAGTAAACTCACTATGTATGTATATTTCTCAATACGTCAATATGTATAGACTGCCTTGTTGGTTGAGTGAAAAAGCTCCTATCTTTACAAATCAAAATGCAACTTTTCTCTGGACGTTTTCCTGCAACGTTGCAGTAAATTATACATAAAATCTTAAAACACACAAAAAAAAGCCTCACATCTCGTCTGTAAATCTCGAAGGTGTATGCAGTGGAGTTTTGTACACTTTCTAAATTCGCAAAAAACCAATAGTACCCGACTTGGAATTTGAACCCATTATCTCCCGATCGGCAGTCGCGCTTGCAACCACTCGACCAACGAGCCAGTCATCAACGAGGCATTTGATGATTATGTTGACATATACAAGTATATTGCTGTGTCTGATCTCTATACGTTCTGTGAAACACAAAATCACATACCTAAGCTCCATTTGGGTAAGAGCTTAGTAAAATTCTAATTACTATAATACTGCAAATTAGTTTAATCTTTGTGGTTACACGCAAACACTGTATACACATTTATTAGGACGAGTTCCGAACAATGTATGAGACCTTGCAGTTATCTGTAGATTGTGTACGCAACTCGGTTTAGTGGGATATTCAGGACTTTTTCAGCGGATTTATGTTTTCTGAAGGCTTAAAAAGTAATTTGACTGCCTTGTTGGTCACGTGATTGCGAGCGCTACTACTGGTCGAGAGGTGCTGGGTATCGTCCCCGGATTGGGTATTGTTGGGTTTTTCTAAACGAACGACAACTTTAGCTCTACTTTGAAGAGCTCTGTAGCAGAATCAATGTGCATCCCGTGAGGGACGGGCTGATACAAAAACACCTTTTTACTCGTCAAACGAAATCATGATTTATTATTGGGTCATCTTCTTTTAATTTTTCTTCTTACTACAATAATCTGTATGTTTCCTGGGCACTAAGCAAAGTTTTCAAAAGTTCTATATATGTTTAGTACCAAACCTGTGTACAGTGAATTGTTTTGTATCTATCTACCCCACCTTTCCTATATTAAAAATGATTACTAACCGAGTTATTTCACTTTTATGTTGCTTTGAAACACGTAATAGTAAGCTTGTTGGTGTTATTTTCTAATCAAAAATCCAAAACAATCCGACAATGATAGGGAAGATATGCCAAACTCGAATTTAGAATTTTAATTGTTCCTCGTATAAAATACCAATTTGACACGATAGTCTTGTTCATGTGAACTTTTTGCTCCGAAAAACTGGATTTTTGGTTCAATAAATTATTTTATTATGAGGACAGTCTAACGAAATATTAACTAATCGGTCACCCTACATATCGAAGATAGTGGAGATCAAGTTTTAATTGAAAACCGCTCTGTTCCGACTGTGAAATTTTATAGACCATTATGTTAGTGTTATCGTGGAACTCGAGAGTACTTACCAGTTATGTATGGGCTTCCAACTGCAGGTATTTGTTTTATGAGAGCCGTTCTCTTGAGTTCTATGCTTTGTTTTTCACGTATTAAGAACGTTGGAGTGTTATTTAATCTTAGTAGTTTGTTAAGTTGAAAGTGCTTTAGTTTACTCGTTATCTGAACATATTAATTATAGTATGATTGGATTGCCGCGTCGATCACTTCTAGCTTTCGTATGCGGGCATATAGTAAACGATTTGTGGAGTCGAGCAACACCGGGCTAAAAGATTTTTTTCAGGATATTGGAAACTATATTCACCGCTAGTACCGTGTTATTATTATTAGCAGATTTGAGTATGCGCGCACAAATATCCAGACTTGGAATGAAAAATATCCGACTATGAGACACAGTTCATAAAAATGAAACAGTTACATAATATGTAAATAAACAATGTCTAGCCACGTTTTGTTTATGAGCAAATTTTATTTCAACATTCCCATGTCAGCTTCAAGTGCGGAGCGCGTCGCGTAGCTGCTTATGGTCCCGTCTCGTTCAACAATGTACTGAGCTCAGTAACTTGTCACTTTACGAGATCACTTCATGCTCACTACTTACATACAGGCTGTTGTCTAGCTATGTTAGCTAACATTTTAGTTTTGATGTACTAGAAATTGTTTGCAGGGTAACAGGATATTTGGGGACAGTAAAGTCTTCGACTTAGTCTGCACTTGTGTTGGAGTTGCAGTGAAGCCGATGGAAAATATTATTTATTGAAATAGCGGAAAATAACACGTAAGTAACAATAAATGTTATTACAGTACAGTAACGGAAAACTGATATCAGAATAACGGAGCATAACTTTATAATAACGGAAAAATATCATCGCAATAATTGAAAATAGCTCCAGAATAATAGACTACATCATTTAACTAAAGATTTAAGAATTTCTGAATGTCATAGAAACATACGAAACACATTAGTACAGACTAGTGCGATATATTAAAATTGTGCTAAATAAACTGGAAAATTAAAGCAGTACAGATATATAAAACAAAATCTGGCAGCAACGTGTACTAGTTTAAAGGATTTATACAGGCAATGCTTCTTATAACATCTCTGTTTAAGCTTGAGGTACGATAAACATCCTGAGACTATTAGAAACATCCCAATAAATTGCTCGAATGGTCTTATCTAGCCAAGTGTGGTTTTTTCTGGGTTGTAACGTTATTTACATGTCACGACTACGACAAGACACGACACGATCGTTTGATAAATTGTAGAGCGTAAAGTACAAAATCGGTTGGATACAATATAGAAATCACCTGAATTCCCTTTTCCGACTTTTACCCCGTTTTATGTGCAAAAAGTTGTCAAAATGTTTTAGAATTTTCAAACATTAATAAATTTTAATTAGCAGAAACTAATTATTACATTTAGAATAAATTTACTCATTTCGATATTACGAATGTTTTGATGATAATAACTTTAACTTAATTTGTAACAATCGATTTTATTAAAACACAGTCTGATTTAATTAGCCTTCGTAAGAACATTATTTGCGAATAAAATAGTAATTTTGTTATAAAAAGGAAAAACGAAAGAAAATAATGGTCTACAGTTGTTTCCGGGGTACAAACGTTATTTATATTAAATTTCATCGACATCGGTACTGCACTATTAAGGTAAAAACCTAAAAAAAGATAGAAAGAGTATACTATAGTCTTTATAATATTATATGGGTAATGTTATCCAGTCCAGTAGTGGACTGAGAAAGGCTGATGATAATGATGATATGGGCAATCATTATGACGAATAATTTTTTGGAACAAAATGTCGTCATGAACGAAGCGTTTCAAGAGAGCTTGTTTGAGTGAAAGAACCTACAGTTCGCAAGAAATAAAAGATTCCTGCTCGTAAAACTTAGCATAATTATAGTAATCTCGTTGTTTGGAGGAAAATATGAACTGACCCGGAAATTTCCGATGGGAAATGTGAAAATACCTTTTTTTGTACATTCAATGGAATTCTAATATCACAAATCTTTATTATCGTGATGTATATACTGACTGAAATGGAGACTTACTTGTGGTATTTTCTGCTATCCATATTTTAATGTAAGTACAGAAGTGAACAAACCATGATGATATTTCGCTGTGAGAAAATTTGGTAAAACAAATAAATGGAGTCTTTACGAACGATGCCGCGGTCTCATCCAAATTATGTATTAATTATTTGTTCTATTTTAAATAAATAGTGCACATATTTAAGATTACTGGAGGTTATTGATTCGGTTATTTGAATGTTTCATCAATAAACACAAAGTGAATTATTCTAATCGTATAAGTTTTACTGGTAGCCTTTTCAATATATTAAACAGCATTTTGCAAAAGTAAAAAATCATACTAAGTATCGTTTTAAATTTCACAATCAACGATTTATATAATCTATATGAAATCGAACATTCACGTGCATGGAAACTTTCACCGGTTCCATTTTACGATCCGCATAACCGTTCTCACAGAAATAAAAGAATCCCGAAAGAATTCGACGACGTAATAAAATTAAAGTTTAAGATTATGCGTTCGATGTGAAAAATCACGTGATTTTGCGCGGGAAACTTTTTTCTCTAGCATCTGATTCGGCGATGCAGATTAATATTGGCTTGTGCATTGTTTGGGATTGTATCTGGGATCTCGGGATTGGGATGTATTTCGAGTTGAATTGAACTTGGATTTTGTGTTTGTTGTTTCAAAAGTTTTGCATATTATGAAGAATTTAGATATTATTTATTTAGACCAGTCGTAAGATGTTATAAAAATATTACTAATATTGTTATTGTAATCAGTTAATACATCAGTTTGATATTTTTTTACCAAACAGAGAACTGTTGTCCGAGACTAGCTGCGTCAGATTCATAATGGCGGATAGAATGTATGTAGGCGCTTGAGCCTAAAAAATCGAACACAACCTTCGATTTTCCATGGTTGTGGAGACAAATAACGAGAAACTAAACATTGTATAGTAAAATAGATAACAGAACTTTCTATCTCAAATAAAAACATACGCTGACAAATGTCGAAAAAAAAATTTGCCAGTTATTTTCTTCCTTACTTCAAATTTACCTACACACATGTGTGTTAGAAGTTTGACAGAACATCAGCATCTTTTCAATACAAATTTTAAAATAATAAAATTACGCTCCGTTACCGAACGATGTTTGAAAATAAAATAAAAGTTCGTGTCTTTTCTGAACTACGTTGGAAAATAAAATAGGGTTGCCATTCCATTTTTAAATGATCGTTGAAACAAAATTCCATACTATTACCAAACGACATTTGTAAAAGAGTTGTCTTCTATGACTTAAAAAGGTATACGACCCAATAAATTCAAATGTTGAAAAGCCAATTTAAAATAACAAAAATACAGTATCGTTTTCGAACGACGTTTATATAAGAATCAGTGAATACACAAAATGCGCGATAGATATTTCTCAATACGGTCAAGTGTCACATTTCGCTTGAAAATATTCCGTTGTCCGTTTTAGTGTAGCATTGCGTAATACAATTTTCTCTCACGAGAGAAAATCTAGACACTCAGTGCTCAGGTAGACCAGGTATTTACATAGGTGAAAAAGAAAACCATTGTATCAGAAGAAAAAAAAAATGGCCTTTTAAGATCATTTTATTGCTATATTGCCTTTATTAATAAAATATGAAATGTCACTCTGTGTGAGGTCTATCAACTTGTAGATGGTTAGTGCAGTTGAATATGGCTTTAAATCTTCAAATTTTTCTAAGAAAATAAGACACAGGTAAGTTCCCTCAGATCTTGAAAAAAAGTTTCCGCATAATATGGGCAAGATGATTACAATAGTTCTTTTAATTCCAAAGACGACAAGTACGTACTGGTACTTAATTTACGTAATACATAACGCAATGGCAGATGCAAAAATTTAACGTAGTTAAGTAAAATCAGCCTCAAAACGTAATAACTAATGAGAGTTTACATACTTCGGATTAACAGTGAGTATTTCCATACTTTCTGTAAACTAAGATACAATTATCTTCGCTGACTTTCGGGATTCAAAACTTCCAACGGATGTCGGTAGCACTAAAACAAGAGCAGGTGAAGCATGCCTTAAGGTACCATCCGTCTTTTGGATAAACACACTTTTCTTACTCGTAAGAGTGATGTGTTATATTGTTACCATAGGGAGTAACGGCAATAGCGTATCAGACGAATCTGTATATTATGTAGTTTTACGTAGATATAAGTTTATTTTAAAACTATTGACACTGCAAAATTCTAATACTCTTTATAAACGGTTTCATGTCGTATATTGATTAGGTATATAAAGATAAAATATAGTAAATATTATGGTTGCGTGCCGCCACGTGTATCTTAAACAAGGACGTAAAGTTTAGATTTGAGTACTGCATTAATTTCCATTGAAAGCAAAGCACGGATTGGAATAACTTGCGTTGCTACATGTGAAGTAACTTGGTTTTAGTTGCTGCAAACTATCGATTGACAAAGAAAAGTTAGACGCTACTAAATTATGTGATTATTTATAAAACGTAACATCACGCCTGTAATCCCCGAAGGGGTAGACAGTGGAGTGTGGTGGTACACTCACACGTCTTACTAGTAACGTTTACGTTTTATGGAATAGTTGGTGACAATAATTTAAATATATGACATTTTATGGAATTACTCGTATTAATACTCGTATATACATATTTTATGTAGATAAAGAATTGACACTTGTGTTAATCAAACGAATATTTATTCTGAGTTGGATTCGAACCCACAAAGTCCAGACCAGTCAGGAAAACTAACCACTAAAGCTCGCGTAGTTATTTGATAGTTGGTGAATTAATTAAAATGATGAATTCAATCCACGACTTACATACGTGTGTACCTAAGAAGGAAGCTTTTGTATGAAAAAAGCAATTTGATTAATCAATATTAAAACATTTATTTAGTTGTCGGTTCCGGCTTAACAACATTGATTTAAAAAATAAAACTATTAAAATGTAAAAAAAATACTTATTAAAAAGTCCGAGTAAATAAGTATTCTCCTATAACATTTGAAGCTTAAAGCACAATTTGTTAAAATAAATATTAAACGTACGTTTTTATCACTTTTGGAATTAGGTTTCCAATGTTATTGACCCATAACTTTAAATTAGATTACACGACGACACTGATAATAAACGGGCGGAAGAAGATTGCAAAGGAATATTTTTTGTGAAATAAGTTCTATTTTTAAATATTACGAGGCAAGGGAAAATGAATAAAAATAAAAAGTTTCCGTCTGGCAATAGCTTTCTTCACAGCGGAAGTCAGAGCTGTTTCAGAAAACACGCTCGTGAGCGGTGGCACGCGGCGCACTCGTACGGCGGCGCGGCGGTAATGGCGGCGTCGTGTGGAGTTCGAATTTTCACGCCAGATTGATGCAAGGACGTTTACTAACACTGATATAAGAATATTCAATGGATGTGGCTTATATTTTTCTTGTTAAAATGTAGGCGCTTGTAAAAATTTCCAAGCAAAGTTGTTTTTTCTATTTTTATAATATCTGGCCTAGTCTTTCTAGTCTAGTTTAGTATTCTAGTCTCTCTTGTCTAGTATAATCTCATAATCATAATCATTATGATAATTCCTATATTTTTGTATACTTTAGTACTGTGAAGAAGAAATAACATCTCATAATTTTCATAAAAGAATTTGCAGCATAGTTACGTAAATTACTTTCTTTTACGAAATATGTAAAAAATTTGATAATGGTGTTTTTACAAAAATATAAGAAAGATAAAATAATTGACATTTCCAGGTACAAGGTATTTTCTTTATGGCGGCGTGAAAAATCTCACA
Organism: Parelbella ahira ahira; assembly: GCA_018244795.1. Classification (NCBI taxonomy): domain Eukaryota; kingdom Metazoa; phylum Arthropoda; class Insecta; order Lepidoptera; family Hesperiidae; genus Parelbella; species Parelbella ahira. The sequence goes on along the minus strand of DWME01000155.1, from coordinate 9,129 downwards.
CATGTTATAAGGTGCGGCTTGCAGCGGCGAAACTATTTCTACGGATTCGTTTGTCACTATTGCCGCCTTATACATATTTGCTGGATTGAAAACGAAATATTCCTAACACCTCACTTCTAAATGCCATTGGTCACAAACATCGTTCTGTTATAACTATTACCTACATATTAATAATAAGCGTTTTATCAATATCGACAACTGTTTTATGGGCTATCCCAAAAAAAATACGTGAGTTAAGCCATCATACAATTTGATCATATGTAATAATCACGAAACATTTAAAGGTAAAACCGTCGTTTCACTGTTGGAGTCGAGCCTCCTCTCTACTGAAGTATTTAGTTTATGGTCTGTTACGCCGGCTAAGTGCATAACTCCAAGTTGAGCTGGTTTCCTTACTATGGTTTCCTTTAACGTCACAATAAGTCATATTTAATCTTTACAGCGCTTGTAATTTTTCAAGGAAACAGGTGCGCCCAAGATCATCCAAATCAAAGTGACTTAGCTCATTTATCGCGCAGCTTAAACCAGTAAAAATTTATAGGACCATTGTGCTAATAGTGTGGCTAGCTTGGAGCCAAAATTTATGAGATACTAAATAGGACACAATAGAAGTACATTCATTCCGTTTACTTATTATATGTTGGTTGATTTTCTTCAATTTAAATAAAAATATAAATTTTAATAAGTGTAGTGGATAATAAAAATAAAATCACTCTTCTATATTTGTACGTGTACAAATATAGAATAGTGATTTTATTTTTGGCAACCAATAAATGCATTAAATAAAACAATTTTGTAACTGTTACAATACAAAGTAACAATTTTAACGTAGCGAATTCGCTGTTCACGAGTATCCTTCGTATATTTCCAATTAAATATTGAATAAATTGGTTCTTTTTTTAATTTATTTAACAAATTGAAGCATATATAATAATAATATAAAAATGGTTTGGTTTTAAGGTATTTATGTAATATTTTAAGGTATCGATGTAAGACTACGTAAAGTAGAATATTATATGTACATATAAGTAATATTGCTGTCTTCAGCCTCAACCTAGGGTAGTTGTTTCACTTCTGAGTAGGCTTCTAGGTAGGTGTTTGTCTATAAGTTAATGAATTTTAAAAATATTACTATTGTTATAATATTAGGGCTGGTTCTTTCGGGGTAGGTAGAGAGCACCGCGTTTGATATATTATATCTATTTTTATAGACCTGGCAAGCTTGTTGTCTTAATTTTCTTTAGTATTTTTTACAGAACAATATATATAAACTGTGACTTCATGAGAACATTTCATCTATGTATAATTTGAGGCATCGTTGATCACACTGCACAAAACTATTCATTCGCGTTGTTTCCATTTTAATTGAGCTTTAAAACCGGTGAAGTTGCTTGCGATATCGAGCAACAAACGGTTCTAACTTGTTGGTTTCATGATGCTTATGTATTTGAAAAGCCAAACAAGTCGATACTGTTTCAGACATTTGTATGTCGATCATGTTCAATAGTCGTTAGGAAATTGGTCGATTGCTTTACGAGTATAGTAATCATATAACTCGAAACTAGTGGGACATTAGTATATTAGATTACTTGTTATTTGCTAAAACTGAATTTAGTGTTAGACTGCAACCACTCGACCAACGAGGGTTGAGTGGTTGCAAGCACGACTCCCAATCGGGAGGTCCTGGGGTCAAATCCCGGGTCGGGTACTATTGGACTTTTCTAATTTAGAATTTCTAGTATGACTCGGAGTCTGGATCTGTACCCGGTGTGTGGCAATATGCTCATAACCTGTTCCATAAGACTTAAACGTAACCGGTGTAACGTTTGAGTATACCTCCTTTGCCTACCACTTAGGGAATTACAGGCGTGATGTTACGTTAAATTTAGTATTAAATATTCATAACTTTGCGTAATCTTATGTATAACACTTATCTAACTGGTAGAATCCGCGAGAACAAAATGTTCTGTTTTCTGTAACTATAAACGGATTATCGCGATGTATTGCCACGTAATTTAGAAGTTATTGTACAACGAAATTAAGGTAGTATTAAAGATCAAGACTTGGTCAGAGTGCTTGGATTATCTTGGCAAGGCTTATAACATATTAATAGTCTCTCATATGAGTTTGACCTATCTCATATATTTGTTCATATCGGATGTTGCTGGGTTTGTGAATAACTTGTATTATGCCAGCTCGATTACATTCCCAATTTTTCAACGGACGTAAAGAAATATTTTTACTTGAAACCGGAATTTAACAGTCGTCAAGCGTCGTGTCCATTTTCGCTAGAGCAATTTTGTGCACTCAGCCGAACTCTACACGATACGTCTAAACCAATAGAGTTTGAACTCTCCGCATTTCTTCCTCTTTTTTTCTAGTACGTATAAATACATTTATATGTATTGTTCCTGAACAACTAAGAGTTTATTTATTTTGTTCATTTTACATCGAACGTAAGGTGAATTGAGGGCTGAACGTTGACCTCACTGAAAATTCCTAGAAATATCCTGGGACCGCAAAATGGATGCTGTTAGTGCTACATTTCCCCTGAAAGAACGTTACATTAATTAAATTCCGGCTTACTATCTAACCTGACCTGTATTCAACGCTTAATAACCAGTTTAACTAGATCCATTACATGAGCAACGTGAACTAGACACCGTGTAATAAAAATGTCAGAAGAAAATGAGGTGTCAAGTTGGAATGGATTATTTTCATATACCTACCTATTAAATATGAAATTATTTTAAGTTTTGGTCAAATTGACATAACCATATTGTTTAGCTTATTAATGTTATTGGTGTTTATTTTCCGCCTTTTTAAAAAAAACAGCCATTTTATTTATTGCTCAATATTAGATAAAAAATAGTGTATATTTTTATGTGTTTAATTAATTAATTAATATTTTTATTGATAATAATATTTACATACAAAGCAAACAAAACCCGTTTTAATTAATATCTGGATATCGAAAAGGTGAAAACATTTGTTTCGATATAAAACGATTCTTTTCGTACCCGCTCCACTGAATCACAGCCGACTGTAATTCGTTTGTGATAAATAAGTATTCTTGTTTTTGATAAAACGCTTAGGAATCCACTGATTAAATATAATGATGGATTATAAGCGGACGTTAGGTTTTGAAAGGACATAACAAAGTAAGTGAAGTAATATTCTGAATTGCAACATGAATTTTTACAAACGATTTGAATTACATTTGTGAATAATACATTAATACTTATGGTAATCAACGATTGTAAATTAGTTTTATCGTATTATGTAACTTGTAGTAATTATACAATTTTGCGGTATCATTGCGATCTCTAAATATAATTAACTCACGTTGTATCATAGCAAGTGTACCTATCATCCATTAAACCAGAACTTCAGTAGCAGAATAGATATTGTAGTCAAAGTTTGTGTGACGCAACTCCTGTTTTGTTGTGCTACAAAATGAATAACTTGTGCATCTAACTCGAAATATATTTACGTAGAAGTTGTATCATACTCTTACAGACGTCATAATAACTAATATGTATAATAGCTACAATTAAGTACTGTCAACTGTTTGTTAAATTACATGATAGTTATAATGAGGTAGGAAATCCGAAAATGCAATCCTTTTTCTTCGGAGAAAAAAGTGAATTAAGCCTTTATTTGCTTTACAATTTCCGCAAAAGAAAGTGAGAAATGTCCAAAAAGTATCAAGTGTAAAACTTTGCACTTAAATCATCAAAGTTTCCTGAAAAAGGGCCCCTTTATCGTGTATTTCGGAGGTCTGGTGTTAAAAGTTGAGCAGTAACAAGCATAATAATAATTCTATAGCTGTAATTGTATTAATCCCTTTCGTTTATAAAACTCATTAGAGTCTCGTCTTCGACCGATAGCAAGTGGAGTGTGGTGTAAACGATAAAACCGGCAGTTCCTATGTTATTTGATTCCTTTATTGTAATTATAACAATTGAATTCCTGCAAAACGTTGGCACTTTTTTAATGATTCATTTACTCGTGACTATTTTTCATCAAATTCCTAACTATTCGCAATGCACTTTTACAGTACAAAATATGTCAGCTCAGTCAACAGAGCGCTGACAATAAGATTAGTCTTGCGTCCGTGTCTCAGTTGCTTCCCAAGTGATTTCATATTCCAACGTAATCCACCCTTATGTTTGAGGAGCGACTGTTTGTCTTATCGGAACTTGGTGACCTATTTGCTACAGGTCATGATACCGCTTGCCGTATCGTGTACTAATCGTATCTGCTTGGAATCTGATTGTGAGTTCATGTCTTTGTACTCCGTGACAACCACTGAGAAAGATTATCTACAGCTAAAAGCGATAATCTTTTATGTTTTAGAATGTTCAAAACATACGCCGTTTGATATGGTATGTTGATTTACGTAATGTTATAGTTATTCCATTTCAGTGACGTCATTCATGTATGATTGTTATGTAATATGCTTCATTATATTTGTGAAAAGTTTTACAACGTACGAAAATATCGAAAGAAAGAGTTAACTAAATATCATTTTATTTAGCAATATTATACAAAATTAAGATATTTTCAATGTAATTAGTTCTGCCCCAGTTGCAGATTCAAGCCCGTCTACAGCAGCAAAATATATAGTCCCAGTTAGTGTAATTAAATAAGTTAAAGGGGCGATGTCACTAAATTACTCTTTTATGAATGATATTACATCATTTTCATATTTAAGAAATGATAAGTAATTTCATATATATAACATAATATAATCCATTACTTAACAAAACAATTGACGATATTTAAGCAATATTTGATTTCTGTATAGACCTGAGTAAATTGAGTAATGAATAACGCCATTACGAATATTTTTATCCCTTAATAAGCCTTTTTTCATAATTATAAGTGTTAAGGCCATACTCTGCCACAGTTTCCGAATAGAAGTCGGAAAAATACTTATATAAAAAACCAACAGAGTGGGTTCAATTTCAACAAACATACGAGTACCATGAATATGAAACGATATAAAATTTTTGCAAAAAATATTAAGTACTATATCTTATAGTAAAACTAAAATAGAAGGGACAACGAGAATCTACTGAAAGTCGCTTTTTCTTATAGCTTAGATACGATTTTGACCGTTAATGGGTTAGCTCGTTAGCCACAACCAAAGATTATCAGCGAAATTCGTAATGTATTTACAAGTTGCTTTATGTCCACCTTGAGAATACAAACAGGAAGATGCTATAAGACTGTACTATAATACTATTTAATATTAAATCATTGCATAGAGTCATAAACTGTTTTAAGACGTACTATGGGGCGTACCCGTTGGATCGATGATGTAAAGATGGTGGGTGGTGTCGGCTGGAGATCTGCGGAGGATCGAGTACTGAGGCACACCTTGGAAAAGGCTCATGTTCAGCAGTGGAACGGACGACACTCACGTGATGACGACGATAGAGTCATTTATTTTAGAGAGCACTCAGACGAAATACGTCGTTGTCCCGTACGTGGATATTACCGGAGGTCACAAATGTTATGTTAAAGTGATGTAACGTAAGTAATCTCTGTCGTTCCTAATCCTAAAGAACATTATATCAACATTTATAAATACATTCTTCAGTCCCAAAGAACGTTCTGCAGACGATTTCGTTTCTAAGCAACGTTTTCTTAATACTGCGTAACTTATAGAAAGAATCTTAATATCATCTTCAAAATTTTCTATTCACTTAATAACGTGTCTACACGACGCGAGTTACAGCTTGGCGTTGGATTGAGACGATATGCTTATCTGGAGAAGGGTTTCAGCTTCCTTCATCACACTATTCCGGTGTGGACTAGTCGAGATAGGGCAAACTAGGATTGCCAGCCGTCACGAGTATTATGAGCCACACTAAAAGCTCTTACAAAGTATATCTACTCTTACTACTCTCCAATATTAAAATGAATCATAAAGTTATTCATGAAACGTTATTATATGTATGTATGTAAGTGCGTCATTGAAAAGTAGCATATTGCTGATATCTGCTGATGTCATTCGCTGACCACAAAATGCAATGTGGTGGTATTCCCAACCATATTTTATATACAAAGTCCTAATTCCTATATAATTTTAAACGTTGTACGCTTTCTTCGTCCAATATTAAGTACAACCTATTGCAATACACCGGGCACAAATCCAGACTCCGAGCTACCACTAGAAATTTCAAGTTAAAAAAATCCAATACTTCTCTACCCGAGGATCGAACCCAGGACCTATCAATAAGAAGTCGCGCTTGCTATCACTCAACCAATGAGGTAGTTAATAATTTTCAATGTGTTGTTTGAAAATAAAAGATCGTCCTAAACTTAACAAATCCATAAACATAAGTTAAGTAAGTTAATATAACAGATGTAAAAAAGTTATTAAAATGTACAGATTTGTTTAAAAATATATTACGGTTTATTTTAAAAATTTCATATCGATGTTATATGTACATTCTGTAATAAAAGTTGTATATTAAAAGCAAACACATAATTATGTTGTCTGTAATTTTCTACGATGCAAACGATGTTATCAGCCGTCGGGAACTCGTCAAAGGCTCCGGTCTCGAGTCGGGTCGTACAGTTCGTAATGCTTGAGATATTTCAGGAAACTTAACGGGGTTCTGAAAAGCAAATAGTTATAGTGCGATGTAATAAATGTGTACATAATATTTACTCGTGCATTTGTTCAGAAAGCTTTTGACATGAATATTTGCATAATTTGTAATACAAAACATTGAGTCATTCTATGTGTTTGTACTGAACCGAGACGCTGTGAAGTTCGACAGGGCACATCTACATACATTTGGCAGTGATTACCACAGCTTGATAAATGTTGGTTACGATTAGGATTTTGTTTTTACTAATATACATATGAGACTATTAATTCTACAGTTAATAACATAGTCTGCCACGCTGATTAAGTGCGGGCTGGTAGATTTCACGCACCTTTAAGAAAATTTTTTTGGAGAACTACAAAGATGGTTTTCTTCAACATTGCAGGTTTTAAATAGATAAATATTCATTGATAAAATATATATGACGTTAGTAGGTACAGCGCTGGAAACGTTTTATTGATTAAAATTGAAAATTTCCCTCCAGTTAAAACTAAGTAGTGATTCAGATTGTTTTAAACTAACGCATACTAGAGTTAATATACGTCGGTGAGTCGTTTTGATTAATTCATTATTTTCAGTACCTACATGAGATCTAAAGAAAATGCATTTTGAATGGTATTTTCTCAATCATAGTCGGCAAAAAAATATCATGCAGTTAAAATGGCCTCTGTAGCCCGTTTTTCAATTTAAATTCCTTATTTTTATGAGTGATCCAAATTAATAAGAGTCCCGGCTTACAAGTGTACTACCGAAATTCAATTATTAGTTATTAATTAATTTCGTTACTAAGACGTTTAAATAAGGAAAAATGTGTTATGAGCCTCGAAAGAATAGCTTAGAAATGGATCCTAATTTAGAGGAAAATTTGCATAGACATTAATGAAAGTAATTTTTAATTTACTATTATAAATAACTAAAATCACTAGAACATTTTGTGTACTCTGGAAGTATTTTTACGAACTGTCCCATAAATAAGTACCCCATGTAACGTGTCACAACAAATAATTAATTATGTTACAATAGAGCGTGCAAACGAAGTGAAATACTACAATCTCAATATAGCAATCGAGGTTTGCTCGTCTTGGCACTTGGCTTCGTTAAGCAATTTCGTCACCGATTGTTCTGTTGGAGTATAGCTTGTTCATTCGATGACCGGCTGAGCTCCAAGCTATCGCTGTCCAACTAGAGATATCGCCGGAGTAACATTTTGTTTTATAAAAGTGAGAAACGGGTTGCGAAGTCCGCTTAAGTTTAATTGGATGATGTAGCCCATTTTCATCTATGGCTCATGTTATACTACATACAGTGTACAATGTACAAGCAGTACATTATTTAACGTACGTATAAGAGTTAAAATCACAATTATGTCACAAACTAAGCATGTATTTGTCATTTTTGTAAATATCGCTGAAAACAATACATACGGGTATATATCTATTCGTAGATATATTTACATACATATGTATGTCGAAATGTATATAAAACGATATTGCATTATTATAATTATCATCAATAATTATCCTATCGAGATTAAAAAGTTCGTCGACAATGGATTACTCGATGTTCTCAGTAGGCGCCAGTTACCAAATGTACCAGGTACACAGGTACCAATAGGTAAAGTTATAGATATGACATACATAGTCATATCAGACGGTGATCGCTGGGGAACGCTGCTATTGAGAAGTACATGGCACCTACATGTTACAATATTGTACTTAGGACCCCCGACCGTGTACAGAATGTTTGTCTCAGCGCTCCTTTTAAAGTCTTTATGATGACACAAGCGGTATAGATTTTTTACCAGTGCCGGTTCAAAATTATTGTTTAATAAGTTTTATTGGTCTATGTCCAGCAGTGGACTGAAATAGGCCGACGATGATGATGATGAAGACGAAGTTTTTTTGTAATTAGAATCAGATTGCCTGCTTAGTTTATATCGGGCCCGTCTCCTTGCAACAATTGTTGGATGTCGAGAGCATCCTTTACCATACTGCTCCATTGCCAATACGTGCAGATGTCAAAAAAGACCGAGCAATCCCTATAAATGGGTGAAATTTTATTATTAAATTTACATTAAATATAAAAGGAAATGTTGGAAATAAATGTCCTTTGTCCAATTTTATATAAATCAAGATAACAGGCTTGTGTGAAAATAATGTTCCTGATTCAAGATAGGACACACAATTTATAGGCGTTTTTAATCTATGGCCGACCCGAAAACAAAATTGCAGAAAACATGAGTATAATGAGTGTAAAATTTTAATCTTCATTTATACGTGACTGTCTCGTTGGTCGAGTGGTTCCAAGCGCGGCTGCCTATCAGGAGGCTCTGGCTTCAAATCCCGGGTCGGGTACTATTGGATTTTTCTATTTTATATTTTCTAGTGGTGACTGGGCGTCTGTATTGTGCCCGGCGTATGGCAATTGGATCGCTGCCTATTTTATGGGCGTAAAACGTAACTGGAGAAACGTGGGAGTGTACAATACTATATGTCTACACCTT
>DWME01000154.1:0-42435 GCA_018244795.1 Parelbella ahira ahira | reverse complement strand
TTCCCCTCCTTTTCTAATGGGTTTCATCCTACTGCGATTTTAATTGGTTTTAAAAATTATCGACCCTGGTCTATTCGTTATTTTTCAGTAGGCGTTATTATATTTATTTCGGAATACTCTCAACTAAAGTTGGTAGGTTCACAGGTATTGCAAATTATAACGTATAAACCTGTATACGTTCACGAAATGATGTATTTCAAGGTTCTATTTATTTTGTTTCATTCTAAATCACAGGATTTACATTGCGCCTGAAACATGTTGGTTCAACATCAGAGTTCTAAAAGTTCGGTTGAGTAGACGTAAATCTCTTAATTCGAGAAAGAAAAACCAAAAAGTCGGCAGTCAACTGTCAGATTCGTGCAAAGCTGTTATTGTACAAATTTAGTATTGTTATTTTATTTGGTGGGAGAGATAATATTCATACAGTAGTATCTATTCATTTTAAAAATGAATAATTCAGCTGCCAAGGTAATCAGTATATTTATCAATATTTACATCCTTTATTTGTTATTCTTGTAATTTTTATTATTACTATCAACAAATGAGACAAACTAAACGCTCAATATTACTATAATCGTTACAAGAGCATAATGTACAATAAATATCATGGAAAATATTGAGGTTTCAAGGCGACTACATAATAAAACATTTTAAAATTGCGATAGTGTTAATGGGTCTTTAAATCTATTGACATCTTGAAATTTCAGGTTGGCGAGATATTTACGGAAGCTGGGGCTGCTTTCAACAAGTTAGCGGAGATGACAATGATGCTGCATCCTATGGCAGAACAGCACACTAGGTGAGGAATTTTTTATTATATTGTTACTCAAATACCTGAAATTCTGTGTCACAACATTTTCCAAGGTAATAAAAATTGATTTCAATTATAAAAAATTGAAGATGTTTAACACTCAGTATTTTCTGCCTGCAAAAATTGTTTAAAATTACCCATTATATAATCCTTTGTTTATCATCATGAGCCTGCTTAAGTTGATAGCTGGACATCGGCCTTACCCTAGGTTTGCTGCCTGTAATTAATGTGTGTGCAGATTGGGGATCACAGAGTACAGATCTTGAACACCTATGCTGCTGTTGGTAGGCGGCCAATGCATTTATGCCTCTTACAACACTTTGGTTTCCTGCCATAGGGAAGCATTCTTTCTCCACCCTTTGCAAACTTTTTTACAAAATAAATTTATGTACTTTTTATATTTTATTTCTAGCACTCAAGCGAAAACACCAGTTAAAAGAAAAGCAGCCGATGAGCGAACTCCTGCACCAAGTACAACTAACACTGGCCAGGCAAGAGCATAAAATTTTTTCTTAATGTTTTAGCACATTTTGAAGAAAGCAGTATAATCACTAGTTACATAAAAATGTGATGAATTTTAAACAAAGACAATTTTAATAAGAATGTATCATATTTTAATTTATTGTTTTCTAAATAAAAAGCTATACATATTTTTGTTTATTATATGTCGTGTTAAGTTGTCTAATTGGATTTGTTGTCTTCAAGGCTTATCCACCTAAGACTACCATGTTGTCATCATCAGCCCATTTTAAATCTATTCTTGGACATAGGCTTGTCCAGTAGTATACCACTGAGCTCGATTTTCACCACTTCATATCCAACAGGTCTCAGCCGCTTAGCCACCTTACTTTACCTAGCTCGAGGATGTCCTAGCTTATGGATATGGCCCCTATCAACATAGACTCATAGAGTTTGTTAATTATATGTAACAATAAATGTTAACTTCTATATTATATATCAATTGTGGTCACTGGATTTTTAATTCAGTTTATGCTTATTATCTCAAATAATAAGTAATAATTTCAATGCAGATTGCCCTATAAACCCTTGATTCATAAATTATAATAGTTTGAAACAGTTCAAGGTATTTAAAGCACTTAAATAAAAAATATGAGCCTTGTCACTTTCATTTTGTGGCCATGTTTGTATTGATGGCAAGTTATAGTGTTATAGATAAACAATATGTTTACTGATGTAAAAATCTTTCAATTGAGACTAGAATGTCTTCTATTTGGTGGATAATAATGTATGTTTCAATATTTTCAAACAAATCCATACATTACTATCCATGTAAATTATTTGTATTTCCACATTTTACTTAATAACATTTTTGATACTGAATTTTTTGCAATTTCAGGTGACACTCAACATGCTCAATGCACCAGAATCTGAAATGGATGTGGATACTCTCAACAGCGATGTGAAACTAGAATTTGAGTCTAGTACTGAAGAAGTTGCAACATAAACAACAAGAGTTCATTTTATGCCATATTACTATACTTATATAAAATTATGTATTATACTTATGTAAAATTTATATTATAGTTATGGTAGTTTTTTTTAATGATAATAATACATTTATAGTACTAGACACAGAGTAAGTACTGATGATAGAGAGCATTAAGTACCAAATATCTCTGACTTTACAAGTCTAATACGCCTTTTTATTTATTTTCTGTATACACAGTAATAACAAAGGAATATATACAAAAACAGTTGCACAAGAGCACTAATTATTTAACACTGAAATGTCTTCCAGTAGGCTTATTGGAGGAAAAGTTGATTGGTAGTCAACCTAGTGTGTACAGTGTATATAATTATACATAAATACGTAAGTAAAACACACATTCACAAACACACACAGTCACCCATCTTATATATTCATTATTCTCTTCATACACAATAGTAGAATGAATGTTTCTGAATAGTCACATTTTAATTTGAATAAATTTCAATATTATCTATTGTAATAATAATTTGGTCTGATTCAGCAAAGTAATAGCTTTGATTATTAAAAAATTAAGAGAATTAAAAGAGATCTTATAGTTTAACTAAAAGGGCAAATTAATTGGTTGTTTGAATTGAATCTGCTTTATGTTTCTACAAGCTGTGATTTAGCACTCAATTGTAGATTGTTAGTCTATTTCATGTATATATTAAAATTTAAAATTAATGGTCTTAGTTTTGGTCTATATTAATCCAGTGTAGTATTAAGTTAATTTCTAATGTGATTAATTAATCAGTCCCATTATCAAGATATATAACAATATAACTAAAATAATCAAAATATGTGATAAGGTAAAATGTAGTTGTCACATAAAAATCTTCCATCAGTTCATTTTTTTGTGACTGTTCATAGGCTGTAGTAACCACTTGTCATCCGATAGCCTGCCAGTGTTAATAAATGTTAAAATTCTTCCATCATTTCATTTTTTGAGAGTGTTCATAGGCTATAGAGTAACCACTTGTCATCAGATGGCCTGCCAGCGCTTTTCTTAGGCTAACTAAAAAAAATTCAACTATTAGAAATACTGAGAGCAAAGCAAATTTTAAATAAAAAACGAAATAATTTGAGCACACATTTATTATTTTAAATTATTTTACATTTACATTCATACAAGTTTCCAATTTACACTATTGTTTTTAATTTAGTTCAAATCTTACAGAATTCATTAAATTCTACAGCAGTTTTAGTGTTTTTTTAAAAGCAGTGAAACTATAGAGTTGACATTTTTCCAATACCACGTTTTATTGCCACAATTCACATATCGAAGTCAAAGTAGTATCATTTCCTTTTTACACAGATGGCTTTTCCATAAAAGAGATTACAACAATCTATTTTGCTCATGTTCCTATGGGGGCTTTTTGATATGATATTTGATTCAGTTGATGAAAGTTGATTAACAAACAGTTTTATATGCAAAAAACAAGATTGTTTATTAATTTAGTATTGTATTATTCATTGACAGTTGATCTGATACTAAAAATCCTTGTCTTTATATACAGAATATTTTATAAGTGATTGAAGCCATTGAAAAACATAATAATTAATAATATAATATTTATTGGCTATCCATCTAATTGCATACTATTCTCTTAGTCATCCATCCGATTTCGAGACTACAATGTTTTCTTATATAAAAATTTATCTCAAATATGTGAAGTAAAAATTAGTATTCAAGTACTATAATTTTAACTTATTTGTTTGAACAGGGTATGTGAAAACTTTGTATTCTTCTATCCCAGGATGAACTTGCAGATTCATAGACTTTTATGGCATTATTTTCTAGCAAAATGTCTTCAATGACTTTATCAACATTGCTCTTTATTCTAAGTGTTTCATATAATGGAAAAATACCACTTGCCTTCTTCACCCTTCTTTGAGCGTTTCTATAACATTTCCAGGGTTGAGGCTCTATTACAAGTGATTTTGTACTAGATGCTATATATTTTAAAAACTCTTGTAATCCACTATCGCCATTATTTATATGAATCCACATTGTAACTGAGAAACAGAAAATTACATCAAATATCTGTTTTCTATAAGATTGAAGGTATTGTTTTATTAAATCTTGCCGTTCGCTAGATGTTATATCTAGAGAAATATATGAAATATTTTGTACATTATTTGATTCGTTAGCTCTTTCTATGAGTGTTGGGTCTATATCCACTCCTAAAATTTTTATATCTGACTTTGGGTACACCACAGTTTTTAAGTAGCAATACACTTCTTTTGTAAGTTCTCCAGTGTTGCAACCAATATCCAAGCATATGACCGGTTCCTCAGAAACAGGCGGAAACATAGAAGGATGTAAGCCAGTAGTTCGTTCTTTCGTACTATGAAATGAATAGTAATTTATGAAATTTCCATGTTTGACGGCTCCTGGATCATTACCCGTAAAATTCAGCTGAGTTTCCGGCATGGCGGTGTTCATAAACTACTTCTTCATTTAGAATTAAATAATATGTTTAATTACACATTTATCAATACAAAAATAAAACGATAACCTTAAAATATTGGTGACGTTGACACTTGCTTGAAATTTTGACATCGCCAGATAGCAATTTTTTTAATTAAAGTACAACGGCAATGAACATTATTGCTTTTAACTAGGCATATTTTTATTACATACTTTATTAATTAAGACATTTGTGAGTTGTGGCTGATTCATATGGTGTTTTCGCCTTGGCAAAGAAGTATTAATAAAAACAATAAAACAACTATCTTGTTGGTCAAGTGGTCGCAAGCGCTACAACTGATGGAGAAGTGCTGGGTTCGATCGTTGGGTCTTTGGAATTATTGATAAAAAGTAACATCATGCTTGCAATCTTCGAAAGGGTAAGCAAAGGAGTGTAGTACACTCTCACCTTTCAGCAGTTGCGTGTACGTTTCTATTAAGCTTACCTGTCAACCAAAGTTGTTCGAGGTCATACCCATCTCTTCAAGCAATGTAACCAAGAAGCTTTAGTATTTTTTGAAAGCAAGTATTGAAAGACCTGAATTAGAATTAAATAGGTAGAGGTAGAACTAGTTACCATATGATTTCTTTAAAAGGGCTTGCGCATTGTCGTGGTGTGATTTTTCCCAAAGAGGTCTTATTTTATGTAGATCCTTGTAAGTGGTGTTGAAGATGGTTAACTTCGACGCTTTGTTTTTTTAACGCAATATGTCACGGTCGCTACATATTAAACGGGTTTATAAAAATTGCACCTGGCTGGAAAATATATTGCTATCTTATAATTCAACTATATTGCCAGCGATACCGTTTTGGCTGCAAAATCTTGTGTGGATACCGTGTTACAGTCTATATTCTGGCAACTATATCATCCAATAGTTGAGTTCACAGATGTGAAGCAACTTAAAACAAACTAAGAACTAAGCGAAGTAAACATTTAGCGGCATACCTATCTATGTTTGATATCACTAGTGTATTCTTTGCTCATCATAATTAAGGAAACAAATGAAAGAAAATACGAAGATGGGGGTATAATTCATTCCAAGCGTTATGTCAGGAGCAAAGAGCCAACTTCACCTGCCTCTCGTACACCCGTTTACAAAACAGACAATGCTTTGGCGGCCGCCTGATAGCAACTGTACAATGAAATCCACCTAAGTATAGTTAAATGGTAAAACGCTCGTTCGATATTTAATTGCTTATAAACTTTGCAAATACATAGGTACCTGTTAATTGAACTGAATGTTCATTGTGCATAAACATTATTCCCAGTATTGAATCAAATATCAGAAATGTTTATGGTACTGTTAATTGATATCGTCGTCACGCAGCCAAAGAAAACATCCAATTGCAGGTACATATGTACCAAATAGTTACACAAAATAAAACTTTTTCTCTGTCAATAGGAGGTGAGCATACGAAAGAGCAGAAAGACAAATATTGTCAGCAACGTTCTAATAATTGTCAAAGTGGGTTAGATAGCATGCAGAGCTGTCTATTACATATCGAATGTGGTGCAGCTATGTCAAATTGTACTGCAATATTGCTAGACTATATTTTTAGATTGCGGCAAGTATGCGGTGCGTTGCGTGATACGGCAGTTCTACGACTATACAATTGAAGCCAGAATTTGTCGTAAAACTGTGACATTTTTAATTTTAAGAATAGTTCGTCATTGGCCGTTCCTCACACTTTGCAAACAGTAAAACATATATTTTAGTGTATCTCGATAAGGTATAAATTATACAGATATGTTATTATCCCAAGTTTAGTAAAAACATATAGATACCTACAGAAATATTCATTGTGTATTTCTTACGAGTATGTACTTGAAATGGTTTTCGTATGCATTCAATACCCGAATGCCATGGATACGAGAGATTTTCCCGCCAAAAAAGAAAACCAAACTTGATTTTGTAATAAATTCTACACCAAGCTTGATTAAAATCGGTACTCTGGTACCTATGTGTCGTGAGCGAACAAACAGACAAAAATAAGAAAAAGTGTTTCTTGCGAACTCTATAGAAAACAGTTGTGGGAATTTTAGCTTCGATACTCTTATATTTTTAAGATTAATGATTTGAAACTTTTTAATACTGTGCAATTTTTTAGACTTTTACATTGTTAAAGAATATTTAGTGGAACAGCGTCCACTACTATAACTAAATTATTATTACTTTAATTACTAACTTAATTATTACAAAATGAATGCTTAGATGTCCATATTTATTAATTTTCTGACATGCTGTACCAAAACATACAACAATTATAAATTAACGATAAGTAAACTATTACAATGAAACAACAACAAACAAATTAACTATTACAATCTAAAAAAACTATTATAATGGAACAACAAATGGAACAACACAATACAACGATGGTAAACCAAAAACTGATTCAGATTTCTCAGAAATGTAATACACTCCCTTCATCAGTTACGATTTTACGTCCAGCTATGGAATAAATGTATGTTCACCGGACACAAATTCAGGTTCCGAGCCACTGCTATAAAGACTAGAAAAAAACCCAAAATAATAAAGAAAAATCTCAGCTGTGTACTACTGTTATTTTCTGGGGAATGGTACGCGGAACAATGAAATCATTCTTCTTCGTTTTTTCTTTAAGTACCTTCTTCGGTTTTGGTTACACGTCCCCAAGGAATGACAGGTAGGCTTGTGAGAATGCTAATATAATCGAATGTGGGTTTTTATTACTGTTTAATTTATCCAATAAAAGACTAACAATGGGTATTGTCAATTTTAATAACAGCAGAATACTGGCTTTGTGGTTCTTTTAGGTTTCAGGCAATCTGAATACCTACTTACCTACGTTTTAAAATGTTCATGTAGGTGCTTACATATTAAGAGAAAGTGCAATGTAATCACATAGCAGCACGTATAAAGTAATAACAAAATGCGACTTCCTAAAGAAGTTAAAGGAAATCGATCGATATGATAGTTACATCAGAGTGGAGTTCGTGTCATGCAGCACACGCAGAGGTCACTACTGGCGATGGCGACTACAGTCCGGTGGCGATAATTTTCTTTTGGAGTAGAAATTATGGTTAAAGTTGATTCTTCCAGATATCAACTTATTATTGAGTTATATGAAACGATGTATCTCATCATCATCATCATCATCAACAACAGCGTATCTCAGTCCACTGCTGGACATAGGCCTCCCCCGATGAGCGTCCTCGCGTCCTGTCCTCGGCTTATCGCATGCAGCATCTGCCTTTAGCCTTTCGCAGATCATCATTCCACCATTACATAGGATAGGCACAATAAAAATGATGTGTTTATTATTATTATTATTATTACCCTTGGCAAAGTAAACTCATAATATGTCGTAACTACGCACGATAAAATATGTTCTAGTCCTGCATTGAGGTAATTTGTTAATAATAAATGCACTTTTAATATTAGCCTCAGTAATTCCTAAAGATATACATATGTAATGGCATAAAAAAATTGAACAGTAAACAAAGTTCAAGCAAAACTTATGCCATACTTGTGTATGATAATCAACAAAATACTTATGTAAGTAATTTCAAAGTAAAACCGTTGACATTGTAAGTAGGTCTTTCTTGTATACCAGACTTAAGTTCAATAGATTCTATTTTGGGATTATGATATAAGGGGTTAATAATAGGTACATATATGCCGCTATGTGGATCATTATTAAATCTAGTAGTTGTTAATCATGTTTCATATACCTACTAATTTTTATGAAACAAAAAAGTTATCCTATTATTTATGTTATTTATAAAACAGTAGCAAAAATAAATTTAATTGAACGATATGGTTAACTCGGCTTTTACTTTCCTACAACAACAAATAATGGCTGTTCTTCCGTTGACGTACGCACATCCCCGGCCGCGGCGATCGCCGGCATGTGACCAGGTGCGGCGTGCTGCATAACAAACTTGCACCCTGTGGATGTACCGATAGAGACTGAAATAACACCTAAAATAGACGATAGAACTGCGATTAATAGACTGGAGCCGGTCGGCCGCGAGTGAAACGTGGGACTGACTGTTCCTCACGGCACACGCAACCTCATCTGTAATTACACTGTTCCACACACACAACACTAGAAATGCAACACACAGTTTAATTGGTAACATATACGTCTCGCTTTTTGTCATAAATTGTATCGGAGAAATTCACTTGGAAAATGGTTCTTAATCATTTTCAAGTTCAGTTACGTAAGCGCGCGTGTACGTGAATTGGTGCGGAATGGCGGATGTTCGGTGGTGCCGTAGTGCTCAGCCAAGTGGCTAGCCGTTATAAGCTCGCACCACATGCACTGGCCGTCAGTCGCCGTTAGCTCACCCTGTTATACGTCAAAGTTTTTCTTTTAGTGTTGTGCGCGTAGCCAATAACAAAGATGTGTTCCATATTTCGGATAGCCGTCGTTTCGGTTATATGTGTAGCATTATCTTCCGGTCATGCGTACGGATCAAGGCGATCGCGTCGAATGGAAATTGATGATTATGCACAGAACGAAGTAGAAAGTGGCAGAGCTGACGAAAGCTCATGGTGGCCTTCAGCGGAGTTTGCCATTTTGCAGAAAGTTTACGATGATTGTAGTGCGCAGAAATACTTAACGATGTGTTTGAAGGGTAAAGCTTTAACGGCGCTCACAAGGGCTGTGGAGCAGGTGATCACAGTGAAACTGGTGCATATGTCTGTGAAGTGCGAGTACAGTGTTGTCTAATATTTTGTTGTGTTATACAGGACAGCGTTCAGCTCGCCGACGGGCTGACGTTGGTGAAGCAGGCCGACGCGCCGGCTGCGGTAGCGGAGCCTCGTTTCCTCGCCGGTATGACCACTGAAGAGAAGCTCGACACCATGTTACGTAGTAAATTCGAGCAGTTGATGAACACGCATACAATTTCAATGGATATGGCGTCAGAAGGTAGAGGTAGAGGTAATGTATTTAGTTCCATCATACTTTTATTTTACTTTCTAAGTATTGACTTATAACATTAGTTAATAATGACAATATTACGTTTAGGTAAAAAGGTCCTGCCTTATCTATTGCTCGGTATATTCACAACCGTTAGCATTGTGGGTGGTATGGCTCTGAAGACCTTGGCAGCTATTGCCGGCAAAGCTCTCATCGCCAGCAAGGTGGCACTGACCATCGCTGGTATTATCGCCCTGAAGAAGTTATTCAGTCACGATGGCGCTGCCGGCGAAACTACTTTCCAAGTTCACGCAGATGGACATCATAGGTAATATTAACAATTAATCACTTAACAATTTAAAAAAAATACTTTGAAATATAATTTTTAATTGAAGTTTAATATTAATTTACTTAGACAATGTCAAAAAGTGAAGTAAAAATTAAAGATACGATAACAAAAACATCATAATATTTTGAGTAATTAATGTAATCAGCTAAGACTTGTTTATCTTAATCCCTTATATTTTAATTCTAGTCTTTAATTCGAAGGCGGAATCTATATGTGGTGAGGCCAGTGAAAGCAGAAGCCGTGGACCCATACCGGCACTACGAGCAGACGACGACGAGCGCGTAGCCCGCCCTGCGCCAGATCACTCGGACCTCCACCATCACCCCACAAATGACCTCAAACCAAAGTACCGTCCACCTGATGGATAACCCACTCAAAACAACCCGTCGTCCACGTTGTTCTCAATTCTATGTCAGTAAATAATTTATTTTAGTTTATTTATTTACGACTACGGTTGTAGTGTACGGTTTAATTTATTTAATTAAAACTAAAGTGATGTAAGAGTTAATAAAGAGAAGTGCGTAAATGTAGTTTTCATTTCCCGATATCAATTACTTTTTTTTTAGTTTTTCGTTTCAGTTGTGCCTGTGTAACTGCATGGAACAATCAGTTTGAATAGATGTTAAGTACCTTAAATACTATGTAAACATAATATATTATTTTAAATTATGTATACGTATCTAATCGTGTTATGTCAATGTAAACACAAAATACTTGTCTTCTCTTATGAGAGAATTCTAAAAATAAGTTCGCTATTGTATAAATTCCATTATTTGAAAAAAAAGTGTACAGTTAGATTTATTCCTTAAAGATTGATTTTTCTGTATTATAGCGAAAGTAAGTCTCTAGAAGAGACTTACTTTTGCTATAATATGTATCGCGTATCTCGAATCACGAATCAGCGTACTGTTTTAATTAATTGCACTTATCTGCTTTCTTTATTCGCTCTAGTGGAGAGGAGTCGAAGAAATATGTTAAGATTTTCCGTTAATGTGGACACAGTGCATAGGAACGTAGAAAGTAGAAAGTTTAAATCGACTCACTGCACATGCATGCATAGAAACTGTTAGAGCGTCAGTGGTTGTGATCTGTTCTGCTTTATTAAACATCGGGGTGATGCGGCGATCTATTGCTTTTTACGCCATGTTGACCCATTAAACGGATAATGAGAAATTCTTTATCCGGGTTAGTGCTTCGGGATGAGAGTAAAGTTTTTATTGAAACTGTTATCCGGGTGAATATTTGCGAGGCAGTGCTTGTAAATAGACGGATGTGTGTCTATTTTCGATTGAGCGAAGCAGCTGAGTGTGGTGTAGCGTTTGTTCGGCTGCGGAAGGTCAGCTCGTTGATTAGTCGTGTGCCGGTAAAGGCCGACCACATTGCGCGTTTGTGCGCCCGAACGCTGTTTATAATGCAGATATGTGTTTGCCCAATCGGTGCACGCTACGTTGGCTATATGGCATAGTTAATGCGGCCGGAGTCTCTTTGCATACGCAAATATAGGGCGGGCGGTCCAGCCCTGATTAAGCGGTGCAATGGCGGTGACGTTGGCTTCATTCCTGCTCCAGGAACACCATTTCACGTGATTACTATGCCGTATTTCAAATTATCCAGTCCTGATTTTACTTTGGCGTGCTGTTTATCGGATAGTTACGAAATGTATAGCGGTTTAATTTTTTAGGATTAAAACATTCTGTAGCATTGTATACACATTAAATAGGTAGTCTAAAAGTTTACATTTAATGAAGAAGCATAAGACAAACATTTGCGAGCCATCCATGTTTTGTATAGATCCATGCATAAAAAAAAAGATTTGTGTAAGGACGCTAATAAATTTAATTGTTTAGACATTGCTTCGTTACGTGCCAAACTCATTAGAAATGTGTTAGAATCTTGAATAATTTCAATGAATCTTCGTTTCATGGCTGTGCGGTTTTATAGAAATATTACCTGCATGGAAGGATGCACTCGTGGGACATTAAATCCGCGGGGAGGCAGTCTGCATTAACTGATATTGCCAGGCTGGATCCGATGTCCGTCCAGTTTGGGTCTTTCAATACGTGATAGGTTCGTCTCGAATTAGGCCAGCTATCACCCTGTAGGATATGCATTGAAGACTGGCTAATGGATTTGATTTCCCCCAGGCAGCGGTTCTCATGTGCTCCCTTAATAATATCACGTTAAACTAAATTGCGATACTAATCTAATTTTCTAGGCGTTTCATTTTATAATACAGCAATGACCACAGAAAAATTAGACGAATATATCAGTGAAATGTACTAGGAGGAAACGAAAACTAATAGGTAAATTCATGTTTATACAGTCCTAATCCCTGTAAATAGTATATTCAGTTGACAATTATCATGCCAACTACCCACCTTTTTAGAACAAATTGTTTCTACATATTCAAAATACGTCAATGATATAACTCAGTAAATTTTCTTTGGATACATAATGTGTACTCCTAAACCAATATCACATAGATGTCGTACTGATACTTAGTGTTGTTATATATAGTATTTAGAACATTAAGGTTCTCGTAAGATATGAGAGCGAGCGTCACTCGCGCAGCGAAGTTACTTTACGGGCGAATGGTCAAAGTATCCGACATAAACCTATTTTGTTCTCTTCTTATATTGGATGTACGCTCCCTTCTTTGCCCGCCGCCGTCCGTTGTCCTTTAAGGCAGGGCTGTAAAGATAAAAATAAATCATGATAGCTAAACACATTATATCAATTCCATAATTTTCACTAAAATTTGGCAATTAGTAAACATTTATGCAAATGATGTTTTTACTCTATCTTACATTTAAATAACTGTATTTTAAAATTAAAATTATTCATGTGTATTAATAAAATGTTTAAAATGATTATATCACATTTCTTGCGAGAAAGACAGTCGAAATCCAATAATAACGTTGTCCAATGGAACTTAAAGATTGCGTCAACGTTTTCACTTCCCTTATTTTTATACTGTTTTGAGTATCAAAGGATTTTTATTTGGGACACTATGACTGTCTGAGCAGTGAGTTTTTTTTCAATTCAGATATCCCGATTGGTTATGACTTTATGTTCTTGCTTTTGTGTGTGTTTATGTGTGTATACAGCTGTATTGTAGAAGGCGATGGTGTACAGCAAGTTACTATGTTATTCATTATTTTCATTTAAACCCATAGACATCTACTGCTGGATACAGCCTCCCATAAACTTCAGCATATTTCAGAATCCTCTGACCATTGGTTCCACCGGTTTCCTGTATCGCTTCGTTATTGCTAACAAAATTTTGAAAACAGTTACTAATGTATGTCCCACTATGCCGAAAAATATTCGTTGTTGTCGGCAGAGCACTGGCATTAAGATATGTCTATTTTCAAGGAATTTGATTTGAAATTAATTAAAAATACTTTGGTAATTATCTACATAGGTCCACTTAATTAAATAAACAATATTTGATCTCTAGAACTTTAAGTCAATTATTATTATTATTATTATACCGTCTCGACAGGTTAGTTCCGGGGTGGACAGAGACGGTCGAGCGCCAAGTATTTTTATTCTCTTACATCTGACGTGCTATTTCTATATTCTTCAATTTCTTAATAGCCTTTGAATTGTTTAAATTTATATTTGGCACACGCGGCCACTGTCCATGCACAGCCCTGAGTTCGGGCGGGCGGGGCGCTGCGAGGAAGTTTTGTTGGGAATTATGTTGGTACGTGCCAAAGCCATTATTGCTGCGAGAAAAGTTCATCAATTTCATTTCTATCTCCGTACACGTCCGCTCTCACCCCACACCGTACCTACATCTATGTACTCTGTTCGTACGATGCCAGAACAGTAATCATCTTATTGTTTTCGACTCGCGCTCAGCAAAGTTTTGTTTCAGTCCACATCCCAATTATTTTATACAAACTTAGGCTATACCAATTACTTTGTATAAAGTGAATTAAATATTGAAATAATAAACACGACACGTTTCAGTTTACAGAAACTCACCTTCAAACAATCTGATTAAAACCATATTTCAGGTTTGTAATGTAATGTCGAGTTTGGTCAAATGTTGGTAAATGGCGAATAACAGTGTGATGGACTTCTAATAATTGTTATTATTACCACGAGTTTCAATATTAATTTTTTACTTCAATTGAATATGAAAACTTAAAAAACAAGATTCATAATAATGAAATGAATCATCTCAACGATCAAAGATTATATCTTATGTTATTTAGTGTTTAGTTATTACGTTCGTTAATTACAACATTCGAAATCGACTCTATAGTTCCATCGAGTACCAACAATTTTTAATGTAAAACATTATAATATAAAGTAAAACATTACAATAGTTACAGTCGTGTGCGCTTGTATGGAACCGATAGTTCCTTGATTAAATTGGAAAAAAAATAAGAAAGTTTACCTCAACAAGAAAATACGGTAATGAAAGTAACAGCACGCGCCTGCTTCTAATAGAATTATTGCAATGTTGCATTTCGAATAGTACAACAAGTGATTACTTTCTAATTTTCACCAGTTACGTTTACACCCACCGTGGAATAGGTGGTGAGCCTATTGCCATACATTGGCCACAGGTTCATACTCCGAATCTAGCAATCTCTTTTAGAAAATTTAACTTAGAAATCCCGACCCGACCCGAGATTCGAACCTCGGACCTCTCTCGATCAGAAGTCGCTTTTACAACTACTCGACCAACGAGACAGTCAATATCACAATAATAAACAATTATATAATAATCATTAAATTAATTCGGTAATTAAAAACATGATATTATTTTTTCATTATGGAAATAGGGTATGATAAAAAGTTATAAATGTCACAATAATTTATTGTTTTATCTACAATGACTTTACCAACCGCTCTATCACGTACTATTGACTTGTTCCTACTTTTAAAATGAACTGTCATCGTTGGTCAACTGTGCGAAACTGTTCATTTCGGATGTAACAAAGGAGGAGAATAAAATCACCCTACCCTTGTAAGGACATTGTCTGCGTTAAATGGGTACT
Organism: Parelbella ahira ahira; assembly: GCA_018244795.1. Lineage (NCBI taxonomy): Eukaryota > Metazoa > Arthropoda > Insecta > Lepidoptera > Hesperiidae > Parelbella > Parelbella ahira. The sequence goes on along the minus strand of DWME01000154.1, from coordinate 27,387 downwards.
ATCGTTCATTGGCAATTCTGACGACATTTGAAAATACTCAATGTCTTCTTGATATTTTGAAAGAATGTTTTGGCTTATGGATGCACTTGTGTCTGCAATGTTACCTATAACGCATGATGAGAGCTAATTCGCGACGGTTTAAGCCGTTATAAATATTTATGGGTTCTATTAAAACTGATAAATCATTTTAGATGTACCAGAACTAAAAAAATCATAACCCGTTTATTTATACCAAGTTATTCTAAGCGATAAGAACATGTTAAAGTATGTAATTTTCTATTGTACACACGCATTTGATACCAATGCAATGAGCCACCCGAGCGCGACAATCTTCATTCGCGCAAAATCATGAATAGCTAAATAAATGATTACTTAGCGTACAGTTCTAGCTGTAAAACTATACATATAAATCAATCAATTATTTCGCGGAATGGTCTTAACACGTCATGCGCAGTACTCTATAATGTCAACTGTCATTAAAACGTCACATAAATGACAGTTTTCACTGTTTTAGTTTTTAAATCACTGTGTGGTAGAAGAGCAAGTGAAAAGTTAAATTTATGAGATTTTTCTAGTAGTGATTTAATGAGGCACTATCAGATATTTTGTGACGATGCCGTGGGGAGGTCCAATTAGCTGTGGCTGGGGTGGTCAGGTGGACGACGCTCGAGGTACGGAGTCCTCCCTGCCAGCTAACAGACCTTGACTGATGCGTGGAATCCTTGAACCGTATCTCCTAGTAGTAGTGCACATAGTCGCTTGGCACGCGAGCACCACCCCTGGACGTTAGCCGGCCGTCATTATGTGTCATTAGTTTTGCGACACTGACCAAATGACTGGTCTGTGATATCGAATGACTCATTCTGTTCGTGATTAGTCTCTGTGATTTTCTAAATACACAATACTAAATTCTGGCAATAATGTATTGCTTGCAGGATACGATATTGTTTTGGCACGCGATAATGTTCTGAAGTTTGCTCGCTCACACAGCATTATGTGATAAACTATGAGATATGAGATAAATCATATTTGTTATCAGTAATTCAACAATTATGCAAACCGTCTAACAACAACTTCAACTGTGATTCAAATAAGAACATTTATGAAAAATGTTAAAGTAAAAAGCGAGCTAAGTAGTAAGCACTTTAGATGAGTATCCACGACACAGCATGTTAATTTTTTATATTGCTTCAAAAATTCAAATGCGATAGTATTAATCAATAATGTGGCTATTAAACAACAAATAGCAATAGTATTTTTATTGGCCTGTGTAGTATATCTCGTAGTTAGGTATGGTCTAATGGACCCGAACAAATTTACGACATCGCCTTGTATGCTCAGCGAGCAATCTGCCGTCCTAATTATACCATAAATTTCACTTACCAGGATAAGTGACATGTTATTGGAAATTTGCCATAATACTAACGGTTCTGCGGACGAACTTCGGAGGGATTGTTTCATAGCAATTACAGAAATTAAAAAGTTATAAGTACTGCATCTATCGATATAGTTCTATACGATTGATTCGATGTCAAATGTCTAGTAAATAACGAAAGCCGTGTAAACAGTACGATCTATATTTAGGTAAGTATCACTATATAAGTACCTAAGTTACATTTGATATTAAAAATATGTTTTCTTACCAGTAACTACACTTAACTATTCGAATTGGTTTATCGATTCGTTGAGTTTAACATCAAATCATATTTAGGGTTTCATTGCCACTGAAGGTTCATTAATATTTAATTAGTATAAGATGGTATCAGTGAAACGCGAAAGAATCATTTCCGTTCATGTAATATATTATAGAAGAAGGGTACAAAACAAAAACATTAAACATCAAAATGACGTGGCAGCTGCGTATTTACAGCCGTCTCAGCGCAAAATGTAATGTGTATCTGAAGGAAAACGCTTCATTCCCGGCGGAATATAATCGTCCGGTTGTAATTTATATTGTCTGGTGCAGAGGCGAGTCCCGCTGCACATTCATTTATTTTATGTGCCATTTACAATTGTCGGTCGATGGTCAAGGGAGCGGGAGAAGGGAGGCTGCGGGGAGATGCTGGACGACGTTGCCTTCGAATTATAAAACCGTGCGGTCATCCGTGAGCTCTGTAATAGAACCGGCCCGGATGAGTTGTGACGAACACATGGGACTTGTACGTACTCCGATAGATCGATACTTTTACATCTTGTTACGTTTGAATTTTTAATTTTCAATATAACATGAAATCAATTTAAATATGAAAAATGCAATAGCTATTGTATATAATATTTATAATTTAAAAATTGATTTGTAGTAATTAGAATTTACGTATTTAATTAAATTCTGTATGGGTATGAAAAATAGATTTTATGCTTTCAAATTCATCGCACAAGAGATTATAATATTGTCAACCAATTATAATATTATTAACATTAAGGGCTACTAAGTAAATCATTTATTATAAAATTAATGAAATTCTACAAAATTAAATATAAAAATAGGGTTTAATTAAATCCCGCATTCTATTTGTATAGGAAATGTTATATCCACAACACAAATAGCTCATACTAATTGGGCGTTGAATAAATTGGTTTACACGATGCAGTGGAATCACGGAACTATTCAATCATTTAGTTTCTAGTAATTGAGTTAGTGGATTTCATGAATAGAACCCTGTTTTAATATAGCCTCAATTAGAATAGTGAACGTTTCAATACTGAAGAGGATACAGGCTTTAATCTTTATTTTCTCATAATAAACGATTGGAAATGTACGTAATGTGTATACAAATATTTTGATAGGCTATAACTTAGAGTTTTTGGCGGTAAAATGTAATCTAAAGAATATTATGTTTGTTCTGTGACAGTGACGAGTATAGATGTGTTTACTTTGACTTCATTGCCTTACTTTGTCGAGTACATGTGTCCTGCTCGAGCCAATATCGCTTAACGATCGTCCTCTGTACACTATAATTAAGACATATAGCTATATATTCTAACTTGGACTAATGAATGAAAATAAATGTAAACTCGCGGATATTTCTTAAGTGAAATGAATGAAAATGAAGTTGAAAATATCAATATATATACATATCTTGATTGAAAACCAATTTATTATTGATTCGTAAAGGTCCTATCACAATGTAGGTTTAAAAACTTTCAGTTGATCTTAATTAATAAATTTATGTAATTTTTTTTATTGGCGATTGATTTTAACGAAACAAGTGATAGTTAAGAAGGAACGTGTTTTTTATTATGTGGATATTTTTAAGGGCAGCTTGACAGTAAAGCAATATCCACGAATGTAATAGTGAATAGGTAACTGAGTGATATCGATTGCCGTCCTCCAGTCATTGCACTTTTCACGTGAAAGTCGAATGAGAGCGGCAGCAGCCAAGAGGCTGAGTGGCTTTGTGTTCTTTTGTTTTTTAATTATAACGCTGCCGAGGGTAGGGTGGCGCCCCCTGCCAAGTTTCTGGTGGAGGAGCTTTCTTGTTAAGCGCGACGGGCACTCGCCTCCTACGTGGCTCGGCCATTCATTTCGTAGAAACTTATAACCTGACCCGCGTACTTATGAGCGTCGCCAATAAATATAGCAATGACCGGCGCGGCTCTCCTTGTCGGTCGTTCGGCGGCGAAGGCGGACGGAGCGGGACGGAGGACGTGGCCGTCGCTCGCGGCGAGGCATTGTTAGCTAAATATCTAGGTGGTCAGTTGGGCGGGCGGGGGTCGGGCGGCTCGAAGACGGGCGGGGCGGCGGACGTGTCGGGCTCGGCGCCGGCCGATGTATTGAACGCGTATTGCAGACGCGGTCACGCGTTGCAATATTGCGTCCGCTGTGCGATATTACCCCTCAGTAACTCAATTTGATAAATTGTGCAAAGTTCGCCCGCTCTGTGTCGCCACGAGCTCGATCGACACTTCGCTACGTGTAATGAAACTTCTTGTTCGTTCCGTTTACGTCATATCGCTTTATCTTCAAGCTGCATGTCGTCACCTCAGTTCATTTATATGGCGTACTTTTTACTACCTATAGATGTTACACTTATTCTAGAAAATAATTCAGTTCAGTAATTCAGCATAGTACAAAATATTTGTCAACTAATTAATCTTTTATTATTGAAAATGTCTGTAATATTCAACTTCTAAACTTTTTCCGATGTAAAATAAATTAAAATACTAAGAAAAATTATTGCAAAAGTTATTAAATTTCTTTTTCAGTCCTTGTTTTGGTGGCTGGTTTATTTCGTATCTGCATAAATATCTAAAAAGTAATTGTGTTTTTAAGATTCAATAACTCTTCCTTTAACGACAAAAGAAAACATTTTCAGGAATTATACGTACCTTAAGACTGCACCTACACTCGCCCAGCTTGGTATACTATGGCCTCAAAGCTTTATATTCGGAACAGAGCAATGAAAAGGGTTGATGATAAATTAAAACGTTAATGACATAAAGGTGTGGTTGATCATGATAAAATGAAAACATTAAAGACTTAATGCGTGTAAATATTTCAATATATCCGTCTGTGGGGTAGATGTTGCTCACAACATGTCCGTTTTTTAGTTAACGTAACACGTAGGTGTAAGGCTTTGTGCACATTAACACACGTCACGGTCCGAATTCTAATTTGAAACTGATGCTTAAGAAATAATATTATAAATATAATAATATAGAAACATTTTAGTAGTATTTTAGTAAACAATATTCGTAAAAGTTCATAAACAGTATAAAATATTGGCGTTAACCTTTATAGCGTTAAGTATCCATAATGTTGGTAACGTCTCGTTTCCTTATGTTTTCCTTATGTTTATTATAAATAGTTAAAGCCTTTTATTTCAAGCAATGTTTAAATACACTGTTTATAAATTTATGTTAGACTATTTATGATACCTTTATAATTTTTTTTCTGTTGTTCATTGTGGACTCATTTATCTTATAAATTTAATTATTCAGATATTAATTTGTTTCGATATGCATAAATGGTTATTCTATATTGATCCACTATTGCAGTGAATGAATTAGATTTTAGAAAACTATGACTTAATTTCATAAATGGCTACGTTCGTATTGATCACAAATAGCTACGATGTTCAGTATAGTGAATATTGATGTGTTGCTTTAAATGGGTGGTAGTTAGTGGTGGCGGTGTGTCGTGCGGCTTGCGACGGCGGTCGCTGCGGCTGTGTGACCGCGGCTCGGGCTCCGGGAAAATGATTTATATTGTTTGTGTAGAGGCGGGCGCTGGGGTGGCGCGGGCCGGACGCTTTCTCAAGCAGATCCAGTCCACTGCAGATATGGGCGAGTATTATTATTGATCCGGCTCAGGCGGTCGGCGGTCGGCATTTCCTACCGCTCATACTCGGCGGGCGGGGGCGCCCCCCGACATATTTATTGAGCAGCGTGGGAAGGGTACGATGCGGGAACTTATGAACGAAAAACTTATTACGAGACAGGCTGTTTCGAATGATGCACTAACCTTTAATAAGACGGTGCGGGGCGCGGGACGCTCGCCTTGCGTTCGCGCCCAATCCCCACTCGTTATGATATTATATCAACTTATATCGGCCAATAGGGGCCCGTTATGATATTGTAGGCGGGCGACTGACTGCTGCAAGCGTCAGTTTTTCCTCGTAGGGCGGGCGGGCTTATGATATTCCGTTATGATTATAATGGGGTGCGAAGTTTGCCTCAACTCGTGCACCAATCATAAGCTGGTCTTGAGACACGTTTACTTTGCATTGTCTTAACTTAAGTACCTAGTTACATTACAAGTATATATCTTGAGTGTAATCTATACAATGTTTCACTTATACGTAGTTTCTTCTTAAATACGTGTATGTTAAACATGTATAATCTCTACTATACAATACTTAATAACAAGTCTATATAGTTTCATTACTCTCCGAAACCAGCGTGGGTATATGAAGAGAGAGATGAATGTAGAATCAGCAAGCATAGAGATATTCGCCACTTATTGCTCTCTGTCTACCTCGGAAGAGATCTTGCGTAATCGTAGAAAAAAAATACCAAAACCTAATACCAGATAGATAAAGACTTTGCGTGTCGTAGTACGATCGAGGAGGCTTTTAATATACATGCACAAATGGAAACTCAATCGTAATCATAGATTGAAACTTTTAATACATTCATATCTGTAAGGTAATAGGGGAGGAAGATGTAGTAGTGTTAAATGCATGATCGGTGAGGCTTCGGTAACTCTATCGACTGATTATTGTTAGCTGATGTTCAAGCAATAGTCATTTACTATACACTCTTACAATAAAATAAATATAACATTGCGCCTGTAATCTTCGAAGGGGTAGGCAGAGGAGTTTGAAAAACTTCATGATGATGATGATGAAAATGTTCAAGCAATACTTGTTTACTATACACTCTTACAATAAAATAAATATAATGTTGCAGGGGTAGGCAGAGGAGTGTAGTGCACTCCCACTCTTACAATAATTAATTTATAAATGTATTTATACTCTTTATTTGAATACTAGTAAAAAATACGATAACCACTAATAAATAATCTTACTACGATAACAAATGTGATTTAGAATTGTATGGAAAGAAAATATTATCTGCTGCAGCTGTCCGGATTGAATTCATTTGATGTATAATTTCAATTATTCAATATATCAAATAAGTCATTGTTATCGATTAAGACGTTTCTTAAAAAAATTTGAAAGTTAAAATTTTGAAAATTCTTAAAAATTTTAATTTCATTATTTTAACGACTTTAAAGCGTCCATTTCAACTTGACAGATGCCAGTATAATATCGCGACAAATTGTCAAAAATGAATCCACATGGACTTTTTGGTGCTGTGGTTATGAATGCTCAGCTGCTGAATTAATAGTCAAATAATGAATAGTTCTTTCTAACGGTTTTGTTGGCGTACAAGTTGTTTCCTTCAGAGATAATGGATTATTCTTTTATGCTGACAGACATGGCTTAAACATGATCATCATCATTATGACAACAGCCTTTATCGTTTAACTGGTGGACGTCAGCTTCGAAGGTGGTGGTCGTGCACCGTATGCACGTTTTTAAGATCAGTCATAACATTCTATTCTCCGTTGATCTTACACAACTTTGCTACATTTATACACAATTATATCATCGACACGTACATCATCATCATCAGCGTCTAGATGTTCACTGCTGGACATAGGCCTCCCCTAACTGGTGCCACTCCTACCGATCCTGGGCCACATAGACACATACATACATATGTAATATACTTATGTTGGTACACGCCTAATTTGGAAAGTATAACGACATTTAAAGCATATTGAATTAAACGCTGCCCTCGTTCGGCAAATGAGTTGATAATAAAACGATAATAAACAGGCGCCTTTGTAACAAACTATAACAGATCGGTAATTGCTTCCACGATGCCTCCTCGCGTTATTACGCCTTTTACGACGCCGTATGGGGTGAATAAAACATTTTTACGAGCGGCCATGGCTGTTATTATACGTACATATGTGTGCACCTACATGGAACAGGTAATAAAGAATTAAAACGTTCGACTATGTACCTATATGTATCTATATATATATATATACAACAACGATCATAGTATTGATACATTAGCATACAAAGCATTAAATGTAAGAATAGGAAGAACTGTTCAAATAACTAAACATCAGCAGGTCGGTACTAGGCTTACATGACATTTAAGAATTAGTCAACTGAAAATAATGTGTAAGTAAAATGTAACAAATAAGGTTGATTTTAATAGTATAATTGGAAATAAAAAAATATTCAAAATAGTGTTTGACTGCAATGATACATCGTACATCTGAATCGCAGTGCTCGATAAGTATTCGATAGTCCTTCAAAGTACTTTAATCTGATATAATTCAATATACTCCAAGTCGGAAGCAGAGCACTGGTCCCTTGACACTCAGCGGCTGCACAAACGAACACATGGCTTCGGGTCACTCAGATAGATTACGTCACAGCGTAACGCGATCCCGGAGAGAAATAATTATAGATGGGCAATGAATAAACTATCGACTATCGTACAACGCGCCTCGTTTCATTCCAGTCGCTTGTTTCTCTGTCGCGGTAGGTACGTACGCATGTTGCGTCGTCGGCCCTGGATACAATACACATACTTATTTTTTATTTTTTACTCTGGGGACACTTTTTCGACCCTCGTCCGAGCGGCCTCTTTGAAAAGTGGACATCGGAACGCGAGGGAAGGAGCCCCCGAGGACGCCGGACAGAAAATGCGTTGTAAACATTGAGACTACATTCAATTTCCTGTCATTTTTCAAACTGATAAATAATTCTGTCATCGAACGCTCGGACAGGGGTCGCTATGAAGTGATTGTCGACGGACGGCGCCCGTAAAAAATAGCAGACGATGAGACTAGGCCCGAGACCCCGCTTGTGTGTGTGCGATAAATTTCTTTTTTATTATCTGATATCGAGGGACTACGGAATCGAATAAAGCTCTCATATTTAATTCATAAGATACCGGCCATATACTACTTACGCTATACTGTTTTATTTAAGAAGTTAGAAGATTACGTAAACCTTGTTCGTGCCGCTTTTGTACTGATGGAAGTAAAAAATATAAAAAAATCTCAAATTATATAACAAGTTGTTAGTTGTTTCATATACAATTTTCTTATAACGGATTTTCTTTTTTATATTTCACATTATACTTTTAGCTTAAAAGTTCTTTTCGGTTGTTCATTAATAACTAACGTTATTGACTCTGTACTAGTTTATCATTATAAGTTCAAAAGCGTATCGGGCAGCCGCGTGCTATGCGTCTAATACATCTACAGCACTTAGGAGTACAAGCCTAAGGGTCAGTGGCATTATTAAATAACTCTCTGACAGCCAAATTGCTAGGGGACTATGGCCTAGCGAGTTATATTAATAAGATTTAATAACATAGTACTCTCTTCTGCTGATATTGTGTCGGTATTTTTCACATTAAAATACAAATAAGAGCTACAATTTTTTTTCCTTGAAATGCTTATTGACAAAACAGCTCTCGAAAACGTAACGATTATTAGTTAACAAAAATAATTGTCATAATGTTTTATAGCTGTGTCCCAAACTATCCCATATGATTTTATACGTTTAAAGAGACTTCCTACAACAGATAATAAATTAAACAATAGGATAGCAATCGAACCTGGAACTCTCTTGTAGACTAGTAAAAGTATGTGGTTGTCTGCTCAAGCTTATCATGACCGTATGGCATATTGGAATCTATTTGATACTAATTGATTTTGGAAATTGTAGTGTGATTAGCATTTAAAATCCGATTTATACATCTTGTATATCTATCTAATTGGAGAGTAAATTGTGTGCTACTAACATCGATATATTTTTCACTAATTGAAATTGTAAATCTAGTGATCCTTCTCGAAACCAGGCACAAAGATTAAGCAATCGATGTGTCTATTTAGGCATGTTGACAGTATTTTCGATTGATAATAGGACAGAAGTAGTATAATTTAAGATATATTAGCATTAGAAAAACATTCAAACTCGTCATAACTTATGATTAAACAATTAATACATTTCGTCTTTAATTTCTAAAACGGTTGCATTGCAAATAGATTATGACAACGACGGGCACAGTACGAAAAACTTTGGGCTGATAAAATGCAATGAAGTGCCATCATCATTTTAAATACGGTTTTCATTCGTTTAATAATTGTCTAAATTATTTATATGACTGCCTTGTTGGTCGAGCGGTTGCAACCGCGACTGCAGATCGGGAGGTCCTGGGTTCAAATCCCGGGTCGGGTATCTACTATTGGATTTTTCCAATTTAGAATTTCTAGTAGTGACTCGGAGTTTGGATTTGTGTCCGGTGTATGGCAATAGGCTCACCACTTATTTCATGGGACTTAAACGTAACGGGTGAAACGTGGGGGTGTATTACACCCCTCTGCCCACCACTTCGGGGATTACAGGCGTTATGTTAGGTTTTAATAATTATCTATCAAGTTAGAAGTAATAATGCTTATCTGTTTATTACAATGTTACGTCATTGTTGCCGACACAAATATTCAGTTTGATAAATATATTATTATAATTGCAACATCACGCTTGTTTCTTAGGGGGAAAGCCTATTCCATAAATTGTTTGTAAAGCGATGATTCCCAGGGATATTTCTATAACCAATATATTCTCAATACATCTTTTGCTATAAACCAGCGGAAGCCAAAACGCTTCTCTACATAAGCCTAAAATAACAAGAGATTTTACGTAAATCCATGCGGCGATTGCAACGAACACGTCTGATGGCAACTCAGTTTATATTTTATTCATACATTGTATTGTTAGAATATCAATTGCCTCGCCCGCCGGTAGGTAAAGGGTACATTTCCAATCCGCACGGGATTCACTTAGATTTGAAGGAAAATAGATTTCGATTTCCAAAGCTGCGACAAAGCAATCCGATATATTTTTCAGACAGATATTGCTAGCGATTTCTTTTGAGCTTTGAGATATAAGGGACCGAATCTAAAAAGATTCCGTGTATTACTTTCTATGAGAAAGCCGACATATTTTGTCTATGAGTACATTTTTAAATAGATTGATCGTATTTGCGTAATTTAATATATTCTTGAACCACTAAATATTTCTTTTGTAAAAATATTGTATTAGTATTGGAAGACATTTTAATGTGAAATAAGTAGTGTCCTTGTACAACCGACTTTGTATATGTTTCTTTGTGATGCTCATAAATAATTTATACCATTCAAATATGTATATAAAAGTAATAGACAATTTTTTTTCTTGTAAAACCCTAATCATCTCTAGTACAATCTTTAGGGTTAACCGTTATTACGTTTCCTTAGCTTTGATGCGACAACATATTTTAAAATGATCTGTAAAGTAACGCGAGGTCGATGTTTGTGTGGGGGTCACCCACTGGTGGTAAATCCTCACAAGCGTTTCTACTCTTAAAGGGCGTATAACTTGTGACACGGTTCCTATTTTTACATGGTAAAACGAGTAGTTCAATGTAATCAAAGACTTTTATACTCGTTTAGAAGCTATTGATTCTTGTCTCCTAGTATGTCCCTATAAATAACGGTGGAGTATCGTGGTGATTAAGGCTCCAAGCTTCCCAAATTGTAAAACAATAAGTATCCTATATTGCTATGTTAATTAATTTTATTTCTGATAAGTGAGCTTCATTAAAAATATTCTATTCCGAATTTTATTTCGTAAGTATAATTTGTCTCCGACAAACCTGACGTCCCTTGCCGAACACATAAAGGTAAATGTCATTTAAAACCGGAGACGGTCGGCTTCCTCTCTTTTTAATTTTACCAGACAGACAATGCACTAAAGGAAAACATTAAAGGGGGAACACCGACCCCTTTTGGAAGTGATTAATTTATTATGTTCTTTGTTTCTGTTTTGATTTTGACAGCACGAAACAATGAGGGAGTTTTATTAAAAACATTAAGCGAACCGCGGCCAAATAAATGTATATGTTACTTCCGTTCTGCGGGAAATTAATGAACAAATCGCTTTTTCAATAAGATAGGCACAATAGTGAATTCTTGGTATGCAGGTACGTGTTCTGTCTTTGTAGTTATAGGTTTCAATAGTTTGTTGAGTAACATTGTAGATGGTTTTTGTAGTAACGTAGAATATTACTTGTACATAAACACTTTCAATGTACGTAAGCGAAGCATACGACATAAGTTATGTATCAAACTCGTAAAAGTATCACTCGTGCAATATAAAAGTTAACGACACAAGAAAACGCGTTTTCCACAACATTAAAGATAACAACAATACGGGGGCTAGCGAGTGTAGAGCCTCCCGAGAGGGTGGCAGGCGGGGGTCGAGAAAAATTCAATATTAATATGAAGGAGGTGCGAGTGAGAGGTGCATGCAGTCTCGCTCGCGCGGCCAATGGCGAGCTGCGCTGCCTTCGCGATATGATGAATTTATGGATGTAATAAAAGCGAGGTGCGCGATTGGAGGAGCGGACAGGGAGAGCTTATTTTCTTTATTTTCATATTTGTAATATGGACCTTAAGATCGTCCGTGATATATGTGGAGTTGACTTTCAAGTTCCATTACAGCGTTGCATTAGCGATAAGCGACTTGTTGAGCTCCATGCAAGTGGTGTACGCTTGAGCCGTGCCGTTTAGGTTTGCTGGAGATTGCGGCGAGGCCGGCGGAGGCACTTGTCTTACAAAGGATCGTAACTGGCAGTTGATTGAGGCGTGAAAGACGTTCGACCGCCGACCGGAGTTTCTTTCTTGATTTGCTTCTTGAGTGGCCGAAAACGACACTTCTATTTGCATGAGCTGTATTCGAGAATTCGCTTTACATTTTGATGTTCGAGAGAGGATTCGTGCTACTTTGACGTGGGTAGAATGAATAAATTGAATAGAAATAACGTTTGTTGTGTGGCCCTGTTAGTAGCTACTGAATTTTATTCGAAACTACTCGAAGTGGACATACGTACACCTCTGCAATGATAAACAGATTTTGGATTTGTACGCTAGTTGAGTTTACATAAATAAATAGGTATAACATGTAATAAAATCAACCTTCACAATTTCCTGTAAAACTTACGTAACATCGCAAAGAAACGTAGTGAATCCAATAGTAGCCGACCCGGCATTCGAACCCAGGACCACTCGATCAGCAGTCACTCGACCAATATAGCTATTAACTAGTGTTTTTGTTTTTATCTAACACCAATGTTCTGTTACAAACATTATGAACACAATGTTTTTCCAAATGATTTGAAATCTCTAACCGTGTTACTGTATCCTGTAATTGCTGCTAATTGACTACATTTCCACTTAGCGTGATGTACACATGGCAGCAATTTTCCGATTCGCTGACGGTTCTTTCTTCTTTTTTCGCCTGTTACAGGATTTGTGTAGGATATTGAAATCAATTACCTTGCGAGAGCGGGTTCAGAGCAGCATGTAAAGGAGCGCTCACTCAGCGATCGAGTGTATCTGAAGGGAATTGATACCGGCGATATAATGTTGGATAGAAAAACGTTCAAAAGGCGGCGGTAAAGAAAACGTAGACAAAACAAATAGGGTCGCACGTTGTGCGCGGCGCGCGGCGGCGCGGAAGTATTGGGGCTCTACGGAGTTTTGAGGCCCAATTATATTGCTGGCGTCGTGAGCACTACAGCCTGCAGCGAACGTACTACAAAACTACTCAACTGTTATCAACGACAAATGCTATTTTTATGCTGTCTGTATCACGCTACGAAATGTAGTTGTTGAAATAAAGTGATGTTAAAAAATTGTCTAAGAAACATGTTATAGTAAAACTTTGCTAGGATCGTAGCACATGGAAATCGTTAACCTCTGCTTATCCCATTGGGAATTAGGCATGACAATATGTATATATATGCAAGTATAATTAAATGTATAATGAAAATTATTATGTGACACTCATATCAAAATATCGAAAATTAAACGTAACATCACGCCCGTAATTAACGAAGAGGTAGATAGAGGACTACGAGTACATTCAAAATTACTTGATAACATTCTTTTTTTAAATTATAATAGAGAACGAAAAAGTCAAGCTCAGCGATACTACAAATCTCTATAGAGCGACTGTTCACACAAGAGACTGTGTTAACATTAGCACAACGAGTTAAAATTCAATTTCAGTGTAGAGCTATACAAACAATATACATAATACTCGTACACACAAGTGTGGCTCGATAAAGAAAACTACACATATTCTCACCTGTTCGCTAAACAAGAGCTCTCGGAGCGGGCACGGAGAACAAAGCGGAACTTCTCCCCGCACTAGATTCCTTTTTCTTTGTTTTCTGTATTTATTGTAAATCTACTCATACCGGCCAGCCGCCGCCCGTTAAAAGTATTCGAACATAACTTTTGACTCGAGCTTCTGCGTGGCTTGTTCGAAACTTATTGCATGGAACACGTTTTTGCTGTTCCATTTTTGAACTTTCGTGTTTTATGTCGATATTGGCGCATTTTGAACTATGATTGAACGAGTTTTTGAAACGATTGACCAAATTAAAAATATGCTCCATAAGTTATTGAAGTCTTAAAGCGGTGTTATTTTAAACGATACGTATGCTAATCTATTTGATTCATAAACAAATTATTAATGACGTCAAGAAAAATTTATACCCATGACATGTTTAACATAACTGGTGAGACGTGGGAAAACTATGATTACCACTTGTGGAAATACAGGCGTGATGTTTCTTAAACAAGCCTATATTACATACTCGATCTGTGTAGATATTTACATATTTTCAAATTTTGGTAGCGCTGCCAGTATTTTAGGAACTATGCTTCACAAGGACATTTAAATGAAGTTTTGTTTTTAAATTTTTTTAATATAATTGTTTTCAAAATGTCTGTATTTATGACATTAACCATTTTATTAAAACAAACCGTACTATTCGACCATGGATTTTGATACAAATCTGCACAGACGTACATATATATTGCCAGTGAGCTAGTGAACTAAAATCGAGGCAGTGTTGCCATGTACTGGTTAATATAATTTGCGTCCTGCGCCTCGCTACTCGCAGCGCTAACCAAGTTAGTTAAGTTGTGGTAAATTTATTTCACTCAGCTTAAAACGTTAATTTTTTATCGTTATACTAAATTATACCGTTATTCAATTTTTTTTAATCGCTACTCTTTAAAGCATGTTCGGAGTTACACATAAGCAGGCTTTCGAAGAGTTTTAAACTTACGTAGACCTTGATATTAGGTACTGATGTTAAATTTATAAACTCAATGAATGTTACATGCACAGTTATTTTATAGTATAAAAATCACTAAATGACAAAGATGTATATATGTATTTTGTCAAAATATAAAGAAACAGATTTGCTACGACTTTCTCATAATGTAATTTTCCCGTTTGTAATATTAATTAATTTATAATATTACCCATTAAATTCAATTAGTGTCTAAAGATAAGGACATTTAAATATTGCATCATTATCCTTTTTCTGAATGCTGTGGCGATCTATAGAATACATTTTATATAGATGCGGTCTGTAGGTAACATTTTAAATATATGTACTTATGCGGTCTCCAGGTAGCGTGTGATATACATGCGGTTTACAGGTAACATTTTACGTAGTTTATGCCCTGCGGTCTGTAGGTACCATTTCAACAGATAGTAAAATATCGTCAGTGGAATAGTGAATTGAAGCGAGGCGGATGCGAGTACTGCGACGTTCTCGTTAATATGATTTGCATCCAGCCCCTCTCTGTTCGTGGCGTTTTAACGAACTTACTAAACTTGTCGTAAATATATTTCATATGGCGTTCAATGTGCTTCCGTGGAAAGTTTTTCAATTTAGTTCTTTTAGGACAACATGTAACACACACACATGTAACAAATATAACGATAATTGATGATAAGTGTGTGGAAATAAATGCAAACTTCAAAACATATTAAATGAATTCATTATTTATGTAAAAGTTAAACTGTATAAAATATGTGACTTCATTTAATGATCTAAATATGTTCCTGTATTAGGATATTGCTTCATAAAATAACGTACGGGTCCATTAGAGAGCGATGCGGCCAAGGGAAGTGCTACAGAAGATGTGTAGTGGGCAGTGGGTGGTGGAGGTCCAGTCTTGAAGATCCTCTCGGGGAGCCCCCTCTGCCCACCCCCTGGCGCCGGACGACTTGCTTATTCTATCAAGCGTAGCGCACACGAGAGCGCCGTGCACCGACGCGGCGCACACACCCGCCAGGCATTATACGGCTGGCCACCACTCCACTATGTCAATACAATACGCTCTCTTCAACTGGACTTAGATTATTTAGAAAGCACTTGTAACGCTCATATAAGAAGCGCCACGGAAGACGTATTCGACGTCACAATGGCCGGTACGTGTCAGCCGGGGCTAAGGCGGGATACGATGGGAAAGATTACGATCCTAAAAAAACAGCGTTCACTCGAGTGCCCATCTAGCGCTATATTTCTTTAACAATCAATTTGTCAAGACGCAGGTCTCGTATTTCATTTCATTATTTGCAGTGCGTTCCTTAAACAGGACTATTGTACTTTACAAAACATAACGCGCTCGTTAATAGATCGTGAACTCGATTTTAGTTATCAAAGTCAAATAATTAATTAATTAATTGCATTAGTTAAAAATAACATTATTAAACTAAAACTTTAATATTAGCTCGGTGTAGCTTAACACGGTTGCCGAAAGAGTATTTCGAATGGATATTGTTGTTGAATATGTATGCAGAGCTGACAGATGCATTAAACATGACAGGGAAAGACCATCAGTCATATCAGCGGCTACGGGAGGCGTGAGAGTGCGCGCTCGGTCTCGGATTATTTGCTACGCGGCTACGGCGCCCTTGCTACGCGCGTAGTATTAGTGCGCGGATAAAGATCGCATCTAAATGTGTCTAGAAGGGGATTAGCATTGTGAAATTCCACTTTACGATTAAACGTTTCGTGAGTACACATGATTATATATGTTCCGGCGTAACTCACGTATGTTTTTCGGGCTAGACCGACTAGTTTCGGATCGGTACGAGGTCCTTCATCATGAGTTCCCGCCTATTGCATCGAGGTTCCATAGGATGTTCACATAGCCAGTACGAAAATTTTAAGGATAAGTATTTTGTTCGTGCGAAGTTATTATTTCATTTAAATGTTGATTTGTAAAGATGTAAAGTTAATTCTACGTTAAGAAATTGAAAGGTACTTAAAATATTGTCTCAAAGAGAGGATCTTTTGGGATTGTATGTGTTCGTAAGCAGGCGAGTACATATGTGAGTCGGAGGGCATGGAGACACCGGCTCATGTGTGGGTACTTTCATAAATCTGTCGGGAGATATATGAGAGCGCAATTTCCGGTATCCGGCCATTAGCGCCGAGCTTTTATAAGCTTAAAGCTTAGGTTAAAGATTTTCTGGGTAGTTTAATGCGAATCTTGTAATAGGTACGATAAATTTTGTATAAAGTATGTGATTGCATATTAGGAGTCGATTCGGGACCTCTTAATGTGTATAATTTGGCCTAATGCCTATTTGCTGTGTCGACGTCGTTAATTCGGCCGATCTTCAATTAAATGTAGAAAAAACAATTGATTTTCTTTATTTACTTTGTATCTTAGTTGCCCGCAGCATATGAAATTTTTTACTTACTACTAGGAAAAAATAGGTGGTTTTTATCACCTTATTGTATCATGTTAAAGATCTCGTATCTCGTCGTGTACCAACCGGTATACTGCGATTAGTTATAATTACCGTAATTTAGTAACAAGAATCGGGATCAAACACTTAGCGTGTCCATTGAAGAACGGTTGGCTATTTTAAATAGCGCTCGGTGTTGCCCAATATTCTAAATTACGTAATTCACTTTCTAATACAACGTACACCTTCGAAAGTACTTTGCAATAGATTATAAATAATATTATAATATTTTTTACAAAGTTTAGCAAATTACGTGCTTAAAGTTAAGCTACGGAAATCCTTTTTTTATAGTACCACGTACGTGACCTAGCGTGCAGATATGAAAGTAAATTTCATTTTCTTAAATGATTATTAAGGTTACCATTCCATTACAAATTTAATTACGGTACGCTTCTTTTTACTAGATACACTGATAGATACATATAGACATTGATTGATTTATTAATGACATTCTAAGAACGCACCAACTAAGTGCCTAGTTAAGTTCACAAAATAAAGGTAATTACACACACATGAACACATTATGGCTCCTTCGGCGTTTATTTTAATTTAAAAGTAATCGGGTGTTCAGAGAAGATAATAATATAAGGGTTGTCTTTGTGAGACAGAAGGTATTTTTAAGGATTTGGACGTAAATAACCGTAAATAATTAAATCTCTTTTAAAGAATTATCGTGAGGGTCAAGCTGGGTCTGATACCTTTTTACGGTCGATAAAAATAATAAGTCCGAGGTTCCTTTTTACGTAATTTTTTTTGCGCTTCAACTACCTTTATTTTGGTTCCGGGGGAATAGGCGGTATGGTACTCGCTATCCTGAGAGTGATATGACCCGGTATGTAGGATTTCCACCGCACTAGAATGTAATAACCAAATACAAAAGGAAAACCAATATTAAGGTAAATAAATATGAATATATACACCAATAATGTATACACAAAGATCAATAAATAAAATAAAGCCATGATGTATGTAAGGTTAGATATATTTAGTAGTCAGTGCTCTTCCTACCCCTTAAGAGACCTGGCGTGACGATATAATAAAGAAAATATACGCAAATCAACCGATTATAACGACACAAACCAATTACGATACATGGTAGAAATAAATGATTAAATCGCTGAATTATTAAACAGGATTTGTTTTGACATGATGCACATGTGTTCAGCTTGCAGTTTGACGTGCATTCAAGTTGCAGCAGCGGCTGTCATGGGCTACTCAATAATGCAACATTGCAGGCCATTGTTCCATAACTGTCCACGGAGCGTGAAATGCTTAAACAATGTATAAATAACGGCTATAGCTCATACATTGAATTACGTCAGCCAAAATTTAACATAAATGACACTTGTATACCCCGGTAGGGGTAGGCAGAGGAATATAGTACTGGGAGTATTTTTATTAGGTGTGTTAATATTCGTTGAATTTAATTTATAGTAGTTTATATCATTTTTAGTCTTTTGTACAGCCACCAGTCAATTAGGCTAAGATACTCGTATGTGGTACTGCCAGTTAATGTACCCTTGTGGTTTGAAATAAAAAAGTATTATTATTATTATTAAGTTGTATTATAAAGGCAACATTATTAATTTTACTTCAGTTTTGATAATCTCTGTATGACGTTAATTTGGTAAATAACTACAGCATCATAATCTGATTTGATTATTCATCTGTAAATGATAAATATGGAAGACGTACGGCAAGTCTGTAAGGATAGATATTTGACACTGCGTGCTCTCTGCCTAACTCGAAAGGGACTTGGCGTGATAATACAATAATAATCTAGGTACTGCTACGGTCGTTGATAAATTATATCAACGCTTGTAGAATTCCAGAGGACTATTTATAACCATCGCAAAAAATCTTTCCCCAATTAAGGCAACAATCTTCATAAATCAATTTCCCCCGAATTGAATGTCAATAAGTAGGGTCGGTTGTTAAACGACGCGCTCTGAAATAAAACTTTCCGGAGGGTGGAAAGTTCTGAGCAAAAAGAATATTTACATTAATTCTCTTCATTATGTTTTGAAGAATAATCATGGGCACCGTTTCCTATTCCACTCTCTCGATTGAGTTTTTATTTGAATATATTTTTTTTTGTCGTCCCCGAAGTTCGCCTCGGTGCGACAAAAGGAAGTTTTTATTAGCATCCTAATGATTTTACGGCGAGTCCCCAGTTACAACAGCCTTTATGTTGTCAGATTTTCTTAAGTATTTTTTGGGCGACTTTTTTGCATCTTACATTATTAAAGTTTTCATTCCGTAGCTTAATGAAGCTCATTTCTTCTGTTCGTCCGGACCCTGATTGCCTTTGTTTTGCATAAATGCAAGATTTCTATAGGTCCTTTCCAGCAAATCGAGTCAGTTCAAAGACTTGAAATTTGTTCTTCGATAGCGCAATTAATTGTTTCTCCCGTTGTCTACTATTTAAAACGCTTTTCATTTAATTAGTCTTCAATGTATTGGTAGTTTATATTTTTATTATTTAATAAATACGTGTTCATTCCATACAAACAGTAAAGTAAATTTGATTGCAAGTGAACTTTTTGAAAATATTAAAAAAAATTAAAACGCGTGAAAACATGAGCAAAATAACATATTTTTAAACAACTATTGTTTGGATTGAGGATTATGAACGCTTTGAAAGGCCACAATGACTCGTGAGCGCTGACCCCCTATTCTGCCATTAACTACTTTTCCGGGTCGCCTTTACGCATCACAAAATAATAATTGTCCGGAAACTCGAGCGAAGCTGTATGTAATGTTATGAGAGGCTGTCGTTTTTCCCGGGCTGCAATTGAGTCCGAGATCTTGCTTTCTTTTTAATTTCCCTACGGCCTCCTAATGAGCTCCCGGCGGACGGCCGCGCCGTTATCTATGATATTCTTGAGGTTGATGCTTATTGTGCGTGTCACTGATGACTTCCCTTTTTATTATCCTCTCGAACACAATTCAGACGTCGCCCAAATGAGCTCCTTTCGTTTGCTTCGCTCTTTTTATTTCTCTTGATAGCCGTTTGTGTCGCGGCTGAGTTTTATTTTCTTTAATTTCACCGAATCTAAGACTAAATGACAAGCTGTGATTACGAAGCCGCCGAAATGATTGCTTTCGTTTCGGCAGAATAAATCTTGTTAGACTATTTCGTGTCTGTATCTGTGCTGCTATTATCGTGTTGGTACAAATCCGCAACAAATCACACGACTCCGCCTCCACTTATCTATTAAAATGAGAGATTATAGCCGGCTCAAACGTTACACCGAAAAGCTGGGTGTTATTTTCACTAGCTTGTTCAATATTGTCACAATCCCTATAGAAGGGCAATTAGAGACGTGTTGCGCGCGACAGACACGTGGCCCGGATCGGCGGTGTCTCGCTGGAGGTCGGCGCACGCGACGCCCGGCACACTACTCTCATTAAAACCCTAATGTTTGCTCTGAGCGCAACGCAACACCCGATATTACGATATCGATATATTTAAACAAAAATCTCATCGCCCATCCAAGAAAATTACATCTCACATTTACATAGAACTGACATTATAGGGGATTATTAACTAATCTTGCTGAAACATTAACCTCTTTTTGGTGTTAACGAATTCCCGATTTAACACGACAGATGTTTCTTTCGCTCCCCAACATGATTACACAACGCAGTGCTGAATTAATAAAAGGAATTGCAACAGAAAACTTTCGGGTATCAAGCGAATCCCTATCACGGAATTCACTTCATTTAAATATCGCATTTTTCTTGAAGATTATACCGTACGACAGCTATAAAAGAAAACAGGAAGCCCACCCCCGATAATGCGACGAGTCTGAGGAATTTTTATTTCGTTCAAATCTCTCCTGACATAGGTACATTTTTTGCAAAATCGTCTGGAGATTTTAATACCCGATTTTATTTAAATTCGTTTAGGCAGCGCGGGCGACTGCGCCCCTAGACATTTATCGCGGGGGCGTGATTGTATTTATAAGCAGGAGCATTTTCTGCGCTTTTATGTCTCCTAACGTGTGGAGTAACAACATTTTCATATTAGGATATTATGTGGCATTACTGCAGTCACAACAATTCTATTACGTCGACACGTTTGCTTCGTTTTATAAATATTTTTACGAATTTTGGTGCCATAAAGATCACCGTAAGATGTATTATATAACATACATGTATGAAGGGGGTGATGAATATGGAAGAAGTACGGCAGGTATGCAAGGATGGAGATATTCGGATTACTGTATTCTCTGTCTACCCTGTAAAGCATCTCGCGTGAAGATATGCTTGTATTAAGGCAAATACCCCTAAGATTGTACTTACTCGTAGGCTAATATGATTCTCAATGCTTAAACTTAATTATATAGACCATTTTTTACATATCTTGTCAAAAGAGGGAGAGCTGTCCAAAGCCGGGAAAGCATTGGCCACTCCTGGGGTGTTGCAGATGTCCATAGACGACGGTAACCACTTACCAGCCGGTGGCCCGTCTGCCTATTTGTTAGGCTAAATATAAAAAAAGTTAGTTCATAGATACTACGTACTTTGTACCACAACCTACCCCATCGCTCACTTAGACGTGTCATAGGTTGCATCGGATATTGAGAGTTTTCCCGCCGCCGCTGCACCAAGGTGATCATTCTTCATTTGTATACGTGAGGGTGACAGATTCACTTGACCGTTCATGAAGCTATTATATAGTAGAGCGGAGACATAAATGTACTTATGGAAACAGAGTAAATTGTGTGTTGTGAGCCGGTTTTTCTTTAGCTGTTGAAGTTTTAGGGTTTGAATAATACATACTTTGAGGTACAAATATTTTGTTTGGTTTAAAATATTTGTAGTTACTTTCACTTTACTTTCTTTTTTACTTTGGCGTATAAACTAGGCGAGAATTAAGAAAGAAAACTCCTGGGTGATTAAACAGTTTTTGAATTTTGGAAAACACTTTGGTATAAGCCGCATAGGAGATAGGACAGGAGTAATTGTATATTGTTACTCTTTTCGCTATATAGGTACAACACCATGGGAGATTACTTAGAAAAATTGCAGTAATTTTTCGTACCGTTTTTGCTTCTTCCATCTCAATGAATTTCACCGACAAAATTTTCCTTGCCATTTGTTTCCATCGCGTAAGATCTTTTCGTATGAGGCGAGTTCTCTGTTAATATATGTGCCCGGAATACCGTGGTCATATATTACGCCGACCTCTGCCGGACCGGACATAACAATCCTCGATTTGCTATAATATCGGTAGGGTGTCTTTGTCCGTCGGGGTGGTCCAACGGCGGGAGTGAGTGAGACGGAGGTGGTCGGGAAGCGCGGGGTGGCGGCGTACGTGCCGCGTATAATAAGCATTTCATGCACGGGGCGCGGGCGCGGGGTCCCGAGGTTACGTAGGTACCATTTTCCGTAAGTCGTATACCTAACCGGACCGTACATTATGGGCCGAGGGTCAGCCCGCCATCCCTGTCGCGCCCGCACCCGTAACTGCCACGAGTATAATTTCGCGTGATATATTGTAGACACAGGGTCGTTGTGATGGACATCTACGGGCTATCCTTTGTATGCCAGATTAATAAATTTCACATTTAAATTTACATAGGAACCTAAATACATATGTACACGAAAAGTCCATTTACTTGGATGCATCCGCAAAGAAATGTAGACTGCAGTTACAAAATTAGATCTAAACAAATAGAATCAATTGTATACGTTTAAATATTTATGTACATGGTATATTAGGGCGATAGAAGAAGCATATGGGGTGTGTCGATAGCGGTCGCTGAATTCATCTTCTATCTATACGATTTATACACGAGGAGGCCGTAAAACGGAACAATAAAAACCCAAAACAGCAATAAATTTCAAGCAATAGACGAAAAGGTTCGAGCGCGCCTTATCAATTCCCACCACGCATACGACTCCTATAGCACAACAAAGTTATGACGTAAATTTTGCGTTACCTTTTTTATTATTTTATTGAACATTCCAATGGTTCATAAGACGCTTATTAAAACGACAATTGGTCAAACATGTACATTGAAAATAATGTTTACAAGCAATCAACACTCAGTGGACAATTGTCGAGGGTTACAGGTAAAACAAATAGACAAGTCCACTACCCCTCGAGAGAGGGTCTTTTAAGAACAAGGAAATGCGGTTCTTGCGGACACCGAAGGTGTTCTTGATGAATAAGTAAGATCATCTAATTGAAAAGGAATTAAGACGCTGACCAATCCTTATTAATATTCTATGTATTATAATGGCTACTACTCAAACATGAGAAGCTTTTTGGTAATTCAGGTTAGTATGTAAAATACAGGTACTGGCTGGTGAGGGAATCGGACGTCTCCTAAAATGGCTTGTATCTATCAATAGAGAAAGGAATGTATAAAAAGCACGGCCGGTTTGCAAGGATAGAGATTATTAGGCATTTGATGCAAAACAAACCTGGCTGTAATAATAATAATGTAAAATGCAAAGCTCTCCGTAAAGAAACAAATAGTAGGAGGATGTTATTAAGAGGACACAGCAGTTAATAATTCCTGAGTGCGGTCCGGCGCACTTACGGTGTCGATTCATTATCGTTACGGCCTCAGCCCGACGGAGATATACGGTATGGCTCCCTGATTGACCCCACATTAAAAATTACGAACATACTTATAAAGGAGACGGACATTACCAACAGTTTGCTTGCGCTGCTTTCTTTGTTCCGTTTGTTTCCGGTGAATATAAAAAATTCATAGAATGGTCAATCAATCGTGATTGCAGCCAGTTTATATCGCAGCGGTTCTAGATTATAGTTGGGGGTGGTTTGGGGACGTTTAATAGCGTCTTTGATTCGTTAGGTTAATTTTGAAGAGGCTCGAGTCGGGCGAGCGGACCCGGTCGCCTGAGGGTCGAATAAATATGTCCCAAAGAGTTAAGTGGGAGCGAAGTGCGGGGCGCCGACCGCGTCCGACGTTTGCTCTTCTCCTCGTGTTGTTGCACCACTTATTACACACAAAGTTCTGTTAAAGTTTCCTCCGACACTCGGGCGCGAGTTTAATTTACTCTATAGTGTAAATAAAGCGGGCGGAGTGGGAAGTTTCGCGGCGAGCGGCGCCCTGGCTGCGACACCCGGCTGCGGTCCACTGATAATAACGTTCTAGCGGCCGGGACTTCCTTATTAATCGTGAACGACAAATTTTAACGACAAGAATTAATGAATCTCGTTACATGGGTTAATCCCCAGCTCGTAAAGTCTGCGCTCGGCAGTTAAGGTGTATGAGCGGGGGAGCTACGCTTCTATTACACCAATGTTGCACGATCTGTTTATTTGTTATTTCATATACATATAGGTACGATTATGTACACGGATCACGGAACAGAAACTGGTATGAAAGAGATATGTAACGTCCATTTTCTTACGACACTTGTACAATAATATTATTAGTGAATAACTATGTCGAGTCAAATGTGTGAAGGCAGTCGCTTATTATAACATACTTAATGTGTATAAAAAGTACAATGTCAAATCGTAGGGTTTGAAGAAAATTTGTCAGAAATTAAGCAGTGAATCGGCAAGACAGAACGATGGCGAACGACGGCTTGACTGAGGGTTCCGATATATATCGCCCAGTTAACGAGCATGTGCGAATGGAAGTTTATTGTAATTGCCTTTTGTAAGATCGGGACAGGGTCATTACGTGCGTCCTCAAAGACAAACCCGCTGTTTGCCCCAACTTTCTTACTACGGCCTAAGAAACGTTAGGGATCGTTATAAACATTAATAGTTCAATTAGGCACTTATACTAAACAAAATAAGAAATATGAGTGTAAAATATATTAAACTACATATTTGTAAATATATTATGTAAGAGTCTGGTTATTTTAGTATAGGCTCTGACTAGTCTGGGATGAGGTGGCCGGTGATGGCCGAACATTTTTATTTATTAACAATTATTAACAAATAACAATACAACTCACACCACATTCAGTTTTATCTCAATTAATTATGATGCAGAACGCTCCAGTACTGTTTTTCCCACATTCGGAAACGATCTTCAACCGGATATTTATTATGCGGATAAGACGAATCGTTCGGCGCGAACGTTAAAATTTCAATTACGTTTAAATGAAACGTTGATATTGAATTCTATCAACGGGAGGTAATGCGTGTGTATTCATCAGGTGAGGAGCGCGGCACATTAGGGGGCTCCGGCGGCCTCAAAGCCAGAAGACTGATTATGTCTATCCGCAATTTCTCTCCGGCCCTATTCTCGCGAGCTAAAACTAGCGAGTTTTCCACCGCGCTATTAAGCGGTCGCTTTTACATTTGTCCTTATAATGGAAATGTGCTACTAATTAATTTAAAGCGAAACTCATTTATGTCGAAATGTGTGTCTATTAAGCGATGATGAGAGAACGCCTTTTTGGTGTGCTCCCGCGCTTTGGCCCGAATTCTATTATTGTTTGGTGGGCCCGCTTTAATCGTAATGTAGTTTGAGTCTGTCTGTTGTTATATTTAGCGAGCGTGGAAATTATACGTAGTCCGGTTACAAGCCCTCACCCCATTAAGTGAAGGCGAGCTCATTCTCGGTAAGACTAATCAAATAACAGTCTCCCCATCGGACTCCTCTTGCCCCCGCTGCGCCCCGCCTCGCGGCCACTGGTCATCTCTCTTATCGATTGTGGTGAAATTCGTGCACAGAATGCGATATTTCCCAGCATTTGCTACTCGATTCAAGATACAATACAATGGCGTATTAATACAAGTCCAGATTGTGTGAACCTAAATATTTCAGTTTAATGTTTTCAATCTTTAAGCCTTTGCGTATAGTTCGGTACATTAATAATGTTTTACTTGTAAACACTTTTTTGATGACGCGTGTTTTAATGACTAAATAGATCGACAATTACTATTGTAAATATGTAAAACATATTAGACAAAACACAAAGACGTGATATGCATTTGTTTCGTCGGTTATTATTATAAAAATGCTTGACTATGCGCCTGAGGAGATGTAATATTTATTTTTGTTATAAAATATAAAATGAAATACATATAAAACGGCAGGCGCCTACGTACAAGTTATTGTAGTTGAGATATTTGTGTAGCTTTAAGTTATAACATATATGTACATATGTTAATGTTGCATACATTTTATTTTATAAAACATACTAATGAGAAGTAAATAATTGATGGCACCTGGAATAATTGAAATTGCTTTTCATATTATCTATTATTAATTGACCAAAGTGACCATTATCAAATCTAAGATAAACCTTACTACTGAAAAGCTTCGGGCATAAATTATAAAAATTTCAGCTATGCCTTACGAACTGCTAACTACGATCTAGTTTTTACTCCAGCAGCCGTTATTAACATTTTGCCAACAGAACGTTACGTATAAATACAAATTTTGCTACGAGCTTTCCGTCAATATTCTGTTAAATGACAGCCTTTGTATGCCGTGAGCTGGTCTGTAAATCCGTGGAGTGGGCAGTCGGCGGCGCTGCGGCCGCTCCGTTCCGCTATGTAATTCTAATGAGTATTAGTGTCGTTCGTCTGCCACTGCCCGTCCAGTTTCTGGGATATGCCTAATTGCTTACTTGGGAATTGTTCTGCAATTTCATCGAATTTTGACTCAGCTGGTACATAAGTGCAATTTTTTTTTTTGGTATAGGCTAGCACTTAGCGAGTCCTGTCTGATGCATAATAAAGACATGGTATATCGTTCAGCATGCTTGTCTAGAAGTACCTATTAACATTGTGTTTGAAGAGTCCTAGGTTATATCTCTCGGCTAACTATTTAACGACAAATAAGCGGTCGGAAATGTATATTGAACTACATATACCTATATTTAATTGATATATTAGTAATTTATACCTGTTGTTATTTGATTACTTTCAGTTCTGTTTCACTTACAAAATTGTAATGTAAATAATTTAAATCAATATCTTAATATATTTAATAAACTTTTATTACTAAAAAAACACAGCTTATAGAGCGAATGTTTTATATCAACACGGATAAGAATAGTGGATGTATCGCTCAATATTCTATTTTGAAAGATTAGGTATATTGTGAAGGTTATTCGGTAAATCCTTGGAGTGGGCAGTCGGCAGCTGCGGCGGCTAGCGCTCCGTTCCGCCATGTAATTCTAATGAGTATTAGTGTCGTTCGTCTGCCGTTGCCCGTCTGCTTTC